>NDFZ01004187.1:0-23785 GCA_002192655.3 Mamestra configurata
TTCCGAGGACCACAATGGCACTAAAAGTCTTTGTGTGGAGTAACGTACTAACTTGGTTAGGTCCTGCCTGAGATCAAAAGGTTCCTTTGATGACCATTAAATGCACGGCGATGATGTCTGTATATCTGTGGACTGATATAGTTGTCTGTAGTGATTCCTGGAATCCTAGTTGCGATATTGGCTCGAAATAACTCCACCACTCGTCAGGCAGGGACTTAATTAAGCCATGCATAATATGACACGTTTTAGAAAAGTTCACAGCAATAAATTCTGACGAAAGATTAGCTAAATTATGTTTTAATCTTCAAATATCATATTGAATCAGTAAACTAAACTTAACTTAAACTTTTCAAATTCAATAAATTTCACTTAAGCCATCCCAGCTCAGGTAGTTTCATTAAAATTCTTATCGTTGCCCAAATACTCATACTAACTATTAACTTTGGAGTATAAATTTCTTCGTGAGATCTACCGTAAAATGAGTAGGTACATATTTGCCACCTTCGGATATCCGGTTGCAGCTCCCGATGCTGGAATTACATCCGATTAACGCTCCGTCGCTCTTACTTCAGCATTTTAGCTATAGGTAAATCCATTACTATACCGGGGAATTTCCTCAGTACGGCTTTCAGTCACCGATCGCACACTCATACCATAGACATGTCAATAGATCCCCACTCACCGTCTGATCCACTACCATTGATTAACTTTAGCGAATTGGATATTGATGGATTTTACCCTTGGGAGCGGTTAATTTTATTATTAAGACATTTCTAGTTACGATGGACAGTGATTTCAAAAAGCTTGATAACTAATCAAAACAAAATATACTTCAGTTGTTTTAAAACCGTTAGAGAAACTTAATAAAAACATCAAAGTTTAGAGCCAAATTAAGAGACTTTGAAAACCGTAAAGTAGACTTATTTAAAGGTCATTCATACTACGGAGAACTTTGGCAAAATTAATTCAGTTCCTGATTTTAAATTAACATCATTTTAGAAGTTTAAACTTGAATTTGTTTTAAAGTGGCTCATCATTAACGCAAAATGTTACTTAACCCTAGCTTAACAAACAATAATTAAGAAGAATAAAAACTAAATTATCACGATGAAGAACTATTATAAACCACCACAATTCTGAGCTTTTCTGTGTAGTTTATTTCAAAGTTCATAGCACTAAATTCGCCGCTGCACCCACGGCCATTACATAAAATAATTTACAAGAATCTGCCTCGCACTAGGTGCTACATCATATACTGCGTGATACATGGACACTGCTATTAGGAACACGTGCATCTTACATACAACTTGACCCTTACTTAGTGGCAGTATTTATGAGCACTTGACAGCAGGAGGCCACTTGAAATGTGACCGATGTGGTAAATAGTCTTATGTACACAATGGACACATGTCATGGTATATGGATGGATGGTAAATAAGTGATTTACTTGACGAACTACAGAGACTACTGAAAGTTTAAGATAGACTTTTTCAAACCTTCTGCTCAACCCGTGGGCATGGCACCCATACGAGATGAAGATTATGGGGATATCAGTGTACCTAATCTTTTCAGCCAAAAAGTTGACTGGTAACTTTTAGTCCCGAGTGATAATAGTATTTCTAGGCAAGCGTGCTCCATCGTCGACTATATCATCGCAGACGAGCCTATCAATACAATAACAGGAAGTGCTTGGAAAATAGATAACTAATTTCCAACCGGAAACATACGAAGAAGCAAGTTAATCTAAAACTTGTAAAAAGTAATCCTGACCTGAAAATGACCGTTTTGGTCAAAGCCCACTGCAGTTTAACGTCTATAACATAAAACATCAGTTTATTTATGGGGAATTAACAGTTTGCATACACGTCGTGTAGTTTTTTATTACCGGTAAGGCTGATTAGTAGGTCGACAGTTCGTGTCGACCTACTGGCTCTTAATCCTACTAATCTTGGCTTTTAATTTTGTATTAAGTATAAATAAATATTGTNACAGCCTACTGGCTCTTAATCCTACTAATCTTGGCTTTTAATTTTGTATTAAGTATAAATAAATATTGTTATAAGGTTTCAGAATAAAATCAATCAAAATAGGGTTTTCGGAGCATTGCAGCTGCGTTGTTCATGAAATTCAATTTTGATGTTATAACAGCTTTTGCATAAAAAAGTATACATATACGATACCTACTTATAACAAAAAGACAATGTTAAAATTTTTTGTTTGTCCGCCTGTTGGTTCCATCTAATCTTCAAAAAGATTTTCACGGGACTTTCACTGGCTGGTAGCTGTTATAAGAAATAACTTAGAGTACTTTTATTTTAGAAAAAGAATTAGAGGTTTCCTTTCGTCTTAAATAAAACTAATTTTTTAAGGACAAAGTTCGGAACCGACATGGACGAAGACGAATATGGAACTCATTAGAGTTTCCTTAAAATTATATTGACTAAGTAAACGCTCAGACTCTCGCATTCACAACACAATGTACTCACAAACATACATGAGAACTGAGAATGAAAGAAAAATAAAATTTACAAAGCTCTTTTGTCTTAATACTTGTTGTTGAAGCCCGTGCGCAGATAAAGATTTAGATCATGCTGGTTATGAAGTGCATCGTAAAAGCGTGGCCGACATAGCTTTTTTATGGTGTGCTAATACAAATTTGGCGATCAGTCAAGTTTCTGTTTATTTACTTACTAGCTTTTACCCACGGCTTCGGCCGCGTGAAATTACACCAATGGATCATTCTCCCGGGATGAAAAGTAACATTTTCTATACCAGGACATGGTCTAACCGTGCCAAGTTTAATCCGAATCCGTTCAGTCGTTAAGACGTGAACTGGTAACAAACAGGCAGATAGATGGATGAACTAATAAAACACGATAATCGTGTTCAAGTATTCGTAACGTTTCCCAAATTCGATTTTTTTCGTGACAGTCCTGAACTTAGAATCAGGACTCTTCCAAAGAATTGCGACGGATTTGTAATGATATCTTTGCGTTTTATGGTAGGCCTGCGGTCGATGGACGGGCTCAAGAAATCTGATTTGTAAGTTGGCACTATTTTAGTAAAGCTGCCATGTTTTAAACGGACTCAAATTTTAAAAGATGGTAAAAAGGCCAATTTTCCTTATTAAAGCGTTCATATTCATGTCTCAATATCATCTCGGCGACAATCAATAACAAAAACTTGTCAAAATGTAGGGAATTTAGAGGCGTTTTTTAGAAAAAGGAGGAGGTTCTCAATTCGGTTGAACGTTTTTTTTGTGTGAGAAAATAAGATTTATTTCGGAAGTCGGTGTTAAGATACGAAGAAACAACCAAAATCACCGACTTTCGAAATAAAGTTATTTTATACTTTGTAGTTTTTTTTTGGAAGTCGATTGTTGACTGTGTGCCACTGCAATACGAATACGACCCCATAAGCTCACGCTACGTCTTAGCTTTATTGTGCCATAAGTACTTACAAAAGCTCTTTTAATACACCTAGGTACAGGCTAACATGCCAGGGTTGCGGAATTTGTTCGAAAGAGTCACCGCGGTCCTGGAACGCAAAGGGCTTTAGAAGGAACACGGATGGGTTTTAGTCAGTAAGAGTCTGACACGCCCTTCCGCTCCACCCAGAGCGGAAGAAGTCATTTGATGATTTCCCAAGCCTCCTCGCTCCGGGCCATGGATTCAACCAGGGCCGGACGTGAGAGGTTGCCGCCGCCGATTGCCTCGACGAGGACACGGCGGTGCTCAGCCCAAGCAGGGCAGACCTCCACCGTATGCAACACATTCTTATCGTCTAAATAGTAATTGATAGAATAGTATGCCTTAGAACAAAGGTTAGATTTAACTTTAGTTTTAAATGCATTAAAAGTAAGGCAAGAAAAGAAAGGGGTAGTTTATTGTAAAAACTGATTACGAGCCCCACAATCGCTGGTTTTGGTGCATAAATGTATATTTTGCCCAATATATAAAATGTTTGCAAAAATTGAATTAAGATGCCGTGAAAATTCCAATCTGTTTAAAAAGTTCTCTTAATGAAACCCTTGACCCTAGCTGGTATATTGCACGTACAGCACGCTTTTGCAAGACAAATATATTCTCTATGTCAGCAGCCTTTCCCCACAGTAGGATAGCGTAGGACGTTACGCTATGAAAATAACTGAAATAGACTAACCGTGCTGTGTCAACGTCAGTGTATTGTCTAACTTTCCTGACGGCATATGCGGCGGAGCTGAGCCTTCCTGATAGGCTTGATAGGTGAGGACCCCATTGAAGTTTCGAATCAAGTTATGGGCAAAAAATTTGCCGAGTCCACAGTTTCAAGCACTTCTTTATTTAAGATTATATTGGGCCCTAGATTTCATACATTTCGTTTTGTTCGCATTCAGAACTAGATTATTTGTCGTAAACCAATCTCGTCTATTCCTATCTACTTTAAAAATAAGATAGGTATCATCTGTAAACAGCACTACGTCACAGATACCCTATTTTTGATAGAATGCGACTGACATGCGAATTCGAACGTTGCTTAAAATTTGTAGAAATTTATTGGCACTCTTATGAAAAGGTTGGTATAGTTAGTGCGATAGACCACTGTTTTATCCCGAAATTCACAAGTAACCGGCTCACCGTTACCTTGTGAATTTATCTCAATAGGACACAGGAATGAAGCTGCGGAAATAAGCTTCAATTATCTAATAGTTATATGCTATCACAAGTTGCCTCGACTTAAGTATAAAGAGAAGTCGCGACAGATGAAGTAGATAAACACGAAAAAAAAAATTTGAAAAGTCACATTTATTTTTACTAAGTTCTCGTATTTTTCTACAAGATAGACATTTAAACGGCAAATGATTGATATAGATCACATTTACAGCTCGGAAATTAAATTGAAAACGAAGATATACCTGCTCTTGTAAATGAATTTACCTGTAACTGAATTATATAATGACTATTATATTAGGCGTACGTGAATCGGGCGAATTGGTTCATTGATCACTCCACGTAAGATAAGATAGGAGAGGTATTTACCTTCCTGGAAACGTATTAGGGGCAGGTATTTTACTAGTGCGGGTCGAAATGTCAAATGAAACGTCCGAGTACGAGGTATTTTAATGTGTTTTTGTTTGCGAGATAAACTAGTTTAATTAAATAAATGATGAAGGTATATCAATGGTAAAATGGAGGAATGTTTCAACTGTATATCCTATCCTACTTCCTACTAATATTATACATGTGAATGCGAGAGGATGGAGGGATTTTAGTTACTATTACACTCAAAAACAAGATGGATTTGAATGTAATTTAGCACACATATAGTTTATAATCTGGATGTTAATCCAAATATAAACTATATGTGTGAAATAGGAGTTTTTATTCCTATTTGAATCCACGCAGATGAAATCGAGGGTAAAACGTTACTATAAAAACGCCATTTTTTTATAAAAAAATACGTTTAGGTATATTCCATAAATTACACACAGCACAAAAGGCAGCTACAAAAACCGGTGTCTGTTAACATGTTGTTAAGGAAAAATGAGAGCTATCTTCTAAAATTAAGCAGCAATCCACGAGTAAAATATTTCAGTGGAACAAATAAAGATTAGACAATAATATGTTTTAGTTAAGTTAGTATAAGTAGTCTATTTTAATTTGTTTCCTTCTCTGTCTCTTTACACACTGTATCTACGTATCTTACCCCACTCTTCTGTCGCAGGTGTGCTGGAAGAAATTTCTAATGAAATAACCTAGCCTTTGCCTTAGCCTTTGCCTTAGCCTTTGCCTTAGCCTTTGCCTTAGCCTTTGCCTTAGCCNGCCTTTGCCTTAGCTTTTGCCTTAGCCTTTGTGCTCTTTTATCTGTATAAAATTTTCTTTTTTAAGTTTATTGTGTGTACATAAATAAATAAAGATAATACCCCGAAGGAAACTTTCGTAAACAGACCNTGCTCTTTTATCTGTATAAAATTTTCTTTTTAAAGTTTATTGTGTGTACATAAATAAATAAAGATAATACCCCGAAGGAAACTTTCGTAAACAGACCTACAAATACAATTCTGTGTTCCGCTGCAGCCATGCTCCTTGTTTCTCTGTTAGCCACGCATTTGGGCTTCAGGTTTGCAGTATAAAAGCTTCAAAATCTAGCTCAAAACGTATCTCTAAAAACTTAAAAGAGACCAATTTTTTGGTCTGATTTCAAACCGTTTTCCAGGATTCATTTGTTCAAACTAGGCAGGATTTTATAAATGTTTTTCGAACTCGAACGAAAAAGCCTGTGAGAAGTATTTGACTGTAGGAGATTAAAACGGGACGCTATTGAGGCGTGTGAACTCCACATTACTGAAACTTCCTGCTGCTGCCAAGCGTACAATTATTGTGGAAGTATTATCCGCAGTCAAAGTTAATTGATAGTAATCGACGGAAGGGCAAAGCACGAGAATTTATTATTTGAATTGCGGGTGAAAAGCAGTATCAGTAACCACATTTGTCCTAAATTCCCTGTCAGAGTCTATGTTTCTTCATAGCTACAACTTGGGGTTCTTTAATTTAAGATTGGAAAGATTTACTTCTAGGCAAGCGGGCTCTATCGTCGACAAAAACATCGTTAACCATCACTTGAGAAAGTGATCAAGCCCGAACATAGGATCAATAATAAAAAAACTTACAAAAAGCACTAAACATTTTCTAAAACATAATCAAGATCATGAATTTTGTCATGAAATAAGAACTAACCTTCCCATGTGCTATCTTCCTATGTAGTAGGTATACCATTTAATTTCAAGTGTTTTGTGTGTAGATAAGTAAGTACCTAAGAAGATCTAAAACGGATAAACCTCAACCAGTCTGTTCCTGTCCTAACATTCAGGAGACTGTCGCCATTTCTAAACGAAGGATCCAACTTAGGGAACATGTTCACCACAAACGACATGAAAAACCCGCGTCCGAACCGAAACGGGCTGCGTACGACATGTTCGGGAAACTTGTCTATTGTTACCGTGAATACGAACCATCGACAATAGACTTACGACCGAGTGTTACGAGAACTGAAAAGGTCTGCCGGATTCAAATCCAATAATGGATATGGAAAAATAACAAACTGACGGACGTGAGGTTTGTTGGCCGACTACATTCAAAACCGGATTATTCAAGTGATCCTAGATTTTGTCACAAAAAGTTTATTTTACTGAAATCTACGAACACTTGCCCCCACTAGATTTTTTTCTGTATCCCGTTCACATTTAGAAACATAAATCTCACAACAAAGAGTTCAACCCGGAACCCGTACCTACCAATCTATTATAGGCCTACCAAATATGTATTCGTCCGTGCGAAAATTTTACTCGTGACTAGTAGCGCAGAAACCAATACCTATTTTCAGCCACAACGCTATTCATTCACTCCGTCATTTTAGACTAATGATAGAACAGGAAAATCATAGGTGAATAACCACACTTGGCCGCATAGGTGATCACACTTTAGCCTAAAATGAAAAAGAAGAACCTTGCTGCCCATCCAATCCAATCTTTGTCAAACATTTGGATGTCTCAATAAATAACAGGAGATTGCAAAATCGGTAACACTAACTATAGATATCGATCGGCAAGCTGAGGTCTTATTGTATAGGTAACTGAAATTACAAAACGCCATTAATAACAATCGCGTTAAACCAACAAAGCAATACAAATACAATAGACCGTTTGACGGTACATTATATTAATTAATTATGTGCAAGTGGTCGGGGAATGAAGCGGTATTTAACTTGTACCTATCAATAAACGATGACTTACAACAAAAGCTGTTTCTCAAAAAACATTATAGATTTATCTGACACTCATTATTTTACGAAAATCGAACGNTGTTCAAAAAGCTGTTTCTCAAAAAACATTATAGATTTATCTGACACTCATTATTTTACGAAAATCGAACGACTGATAGTGTCACCCATTTGACTTGACTCTTCATTAAATAAATGAGTCCATCAATCATATTTACGAAACCAATTAATGAAGCCAATATATTTTGACCCATTAAAGTTTTACAGAGCTAGCTTTTTGTTAGCATTCATATTTGAATATTAATTAATCGTTGTTATAAAACGCTTCTCATTTACCATTGCGCCGTGTTATTATCGCGTTTGCGTACTGTACCCGATTAGCATAGTAAATGGCAAAAATATCGTTGTATTCGGAATTACGGCAGCCCGACAATTAGCCGCCTTAGTTTACAAACAACTAACTGTTCCACACACAAATTAGAATTAATTATCCCGTCGCAAAGAATAGTTGACACGTTAGGCAAACTCTACTTTTACATACCCGGCACGTTTCCAAAGGTCCAAATGAGATTTCCGAAGGTCCTCGGTTCATTTATTGAAAATGTAAACGAGGGAAGGACATTTATTACACATGACAGGTATTTGACAAGCACCCTTCCAAATAAAATAGATATTTCAAATTGTGTTACTGAAATTGTTTCAGTTTTTGTCACAGTGACTTTTCATAATATTGACATATCATTTAGGTGGAGGTGCTCGCTATTTTTCTTCGCAAACATTTCCGTCTGGAACTTAGAACTTATGTAAAATTCTCACAAATGAGGCGAGGATTTTGTTTGTTTTTCTGAAGCGCCATGGAAGTTTAAAAAGTATGATTATGTAGCCATATTGTCATCTGGTGAAGTGAGCAGTGAGCGAGACCTATCGATCTGTTGACAAGTTGACAGGCTTTACTCAATCACTGTCTGATAATTATGATACCGTACATTATCAGTCGCTGATCGCTCAGCGTCGGTTACTAAAATGAAATCGCTTTGTGCGTTCACGTAATTGGAAAACTCTTTATTGTTCCTCGATTTAAATTGTTTACCTACGATCCCCGTGAAACCTCGAATTATTTTAGGACTAATTCATCTGTTAATTTTTGCTCGTGTTATATATTTTTTATTAAATAATTTCTGTACACACATTTATTAATAAGATAAAGAAAGGAAACAGAAAAATAGATACCTACCTACAAATATGATGTTTATTTTGTATAGAAATCTGCGAAAGGAGAGTCGAGTAAAAAGAGATGTAGACATCGTTTAAAAGTTATAATTAGGTAAAATTAAAAGAATACATTTTAAATATAACATACAATACATAAATATCATACATACTAAAGAATATCATAAAATAAATAATTTATGTATCTTACTTGGCTCCAAACAACTAATAACTTTCCTTGAACACAGATAAGCAACGCTACTTATGTTCGGAAGGATTTAATCAAGTTGGTAACTACTTCGCAAATAATCCGGATTGAAATGCTTTTAATCAAAATTGAAAAAAGTTGACCTTCAAATTGATTTGAGAATATTCGTAAAGAGTATCCACGACCCTCGATCTAAACGAATTGTGAATTGTTAATCCTTAAGACGGTGGCTCCCGTAAAACTGGTGCAGTGTGGCTCTAGTTAATACAAAATTAGGTTCCAAAATAAACACTTGCCGTTTTTTTTATTCTATTATAGGCAGGTATTACAAGGACCATTTTTTAGGCCAGTAAATATCCTCATTCGAGTCTTTCACGTCAGATATAAGTATAACGTTAAAATATTTACCAACAGAGTGCTCGAAATAAAAATTTTATATGAAAACCGAAAACTTTAACTAACTATAAATTCTGTAGGCAGTCTGTACTAAAGTCAATTAGATCTGTTGGGTAGTCAGGGACGTAGGTAGATATTAGGTTTTGCTATATTTGGACGCGCACGCTCGCCAAGCTTGCGTGACTGCACCGGGCTTACAGATTCACGGACTCCAACTTTGACAGATTTTATTTTTACTTTCACTCGTACATTTTCTAGATTGCATGGATATTATGCGAATTTTTGTGTAATATGAGTATCGTATCTTATGCCTCCTCGCTATGAAAAAGCTTTTCGAGGAGAAAATTGTTTTCAATTGTTTTCTTTTATAGCTCCCAGAGGTGAAGCTGTGTGAAGCGCAAACGAGTAAAATACGTCGGCAGAATTTCATCTCAAGCTTTTTTATGTCTCGCCTGTTATTATAAGGTAAACGTTATAAATTTTCGGCGAAATTAGCGAGCAAGTAGTCATGAATTTATATCACATGTGCAAGCTTTTCAATGGATTTTACGACCGCGGCTATTGTTAACAGAGTAATTTGTTCCTCCAAATTACTTTTTATAATGTTAGTGTCTCCAATTCAACGTAAAACTGGATTCTACATAAAATATATTCTGCTTTGGGTATACAAATTTATTTGGAAACAAAATGATAGAGATAATATGTGGATAACTTATATGAATAATGGTTTGAAATACATATCAACATATTCCAATAACGTAACGAAATGAACAAAAAAATACCAAAATACAATGAATTTCAAAACATTTGAGTCGAACTGTTTTTCAAGTAAATTCGCAAAAACCGTGGTGCCCCAATTACTGAGGCAAACTAGTATTTTGCAGTTCGATTCTGAAGCACATATTGTAAGGACACACGTAAATTCACGCTGACGATGTTATTTGGTACTTTATGTTGTTACCTACGTCAGCACACCTGCAGGGTGGAGTGAACATTTTCAAAAGAAGAGCCGATTTAAAACAGGAGAGTGAGTGCGTTGCACGTTCATTACTGACTCCAGTATCTAATTGGCATGTTAAGGGAACGGAAGACGATTAAAACTGTCTAGTACCGCTTTATGATCACTTGTAGAATTAGCATCAAATGCAGGATGCTAATTTAAAATGATATACCTAACGTCCTTCATTGCACATTCAACTTACGCCTGATATCAATATCGAAGCACAGGTATAGTCTTCATATTAGGGAATAGGAATATCTAAGCAAGGAAAAGTTACCAACATATTATTAACAAATGCCACCACATTTATTAACAAATGCCACCAGATTTACTAACAAATTGGCAAGCGAATCGTCTTAGAACATAGAGTCGGGTATTTCTACTGTGGATAGCATCTACATAATATTTCTGGTACATGCTGATTTCAATATTCTATTCAAACTTTCACCTTCAGTCGTAAAGCTTGAGATTAGCAGATTCTTCACTCAAAGTTGAATAGTAGAAACGCAAACATTGATCGGCAGAAAATACTAATGGCACGATTCTCTACCAATCAACTTATGGGGTCTTAAATGCAAAGAAGTTAATCTTTTACCGGCCCGCCGTTTAGGAATGGCTATTGTTCAAATTAATCCCAAAAAAAGTAGATATTTTATACTTTTAATTGGTAGCTTTGTTTAATGGTGGCAAAAGGGGTTTAAAAAATCTTAATTAAATGTTTTGTTACATTTATTGTATGTGTTGTATTCACTTTCAGTTCTGGTCGTCAATGTCGGTAAACTGTATGTATTGAAGCGCTTTTAATGGTTACTTGAAAAAAGAAAACCTAACACAGTTCGGGGTGGTAACCAAATACTTAAGTTTTAACAAGAAATCAAACATAGCTTTGAATCTGTTGTTGTTTTTGTAGGTTTCCAACTTTTACGATTTTTAAGGTACTTTACTCTCATAAAATACTGTGAGTTGTTTGTAGTTTTCTATTACTTCCTAGTTCTTTGTAATAACGGCCAGGTACTCGATTATCCAGGTTATATAAATCTTTTAGTAAATCGATTGTTTTTCTTTGTCAATTCCAAGTGTTTATGTTAGTTATTTTATTCTATATTATAATGAACAAAAAAGTTGTTACGCAAGAGGACGCAAATCAATGTGTTATATTTTTATTATTTTATAATATTTCGTTTGAGTGATTTCTCCACTTCCTCTGATAAAAAACACTTTTTTTTGTAAAAAAAAATGTTTTTTATTTTCAACTTTTTAGTGGTGATTATTCCCATAATGAGTGGTTATACTTTTTGCCGTTAAGGAGTTACTTTGTGTGCCTTTGCACTCCAAGTCCACACCAGCTCATAGTTAAATATCTACTTTGCTTTGGTACTAGATTTGATTGATTTTAAGTTGAGGAGGTCACTGGTTTATCTTTTCACCGTCCAATGCAAATGCAGAATAGCTACAACTAAACCAAACGCAAAAGAATCAACAAGATCGGTTAATAAACAATAAAGTTATAGGCATAACTTTATTGTTTATTAACCGATCATGTTAGATGAACCCCAAAAACATGTTAATTCAGATTGACTTGTTTGCATCTGCGTACCCCTTCACAGCGTACCGGCGTGATGTTATGTTATGAACTGGTGAAAACAATAAACAGACATGCGATTTCAGCAATGCCGGAAGGTTTGCTATTATTTATTAAAGAGTTCCGTTGCCTATCTCCGAAGTTTTTCATCAGATCTTCATCAAATTGAAATTGTACCAATTTGGAAAAATATTCTTCCAAACAAAAAAAGAATTATTCAAATCGGTTGACAATTGGCGAAAATATCGCTGAGCAAACATTTTTTCCTAGGATACCAGCATTAGATCCTGACTTATACCTTCCATCATCAGCTCAGCAAGATGAGATGTTGATTACCAGGCACAATTATCTGAATTGCGTTAGAAAGAATATGAAAAACATTGTATGTGCCTTTAAAATTTGAGGGTTGCCCTCGATTTCCCTGGGATCCCATTGTCAAATTCTGACTTGAAAATCATCAAAATCCATTCATAATTGACGGAATGATCGCATAACAAACAGAACAAAAAAGAAAGTCGAATTGAGAACCTCCTCCTGAAGTCGGTTAAAAAGTCTACTTATACCTAAGAGATAGAACATAACGCGGTGCGTATATATATAAATACTTCATCATTTTAAACACTCTTTTGAAATACCAAAAATGTATATTTACTCTAGAATCGTTATTATTGACTGTTCTATTGTTTAATAGGTATCGATTTAAGCCCATCCCTATCTGACACTGACTGTCGGACATGTGGCAAGTAATCAAAATAGTGACAGCCGTTTGTTTTGAATTCAATTAAATTGTTAGTTATTTCAATTTTCTGTTTTTATTTAGGGGAATATAGTTAGATTAGTATTTAAAATATGAAATGTACATGTTTATTAAAGAATTGTAGATAATATATTTTTATTCATATAAAAAATATAGGAATAATTAAGAATAAAAAAAGTTCAAGGAAATAAAGGTGGTATAAACTGTAAAACCGGATTACAACGGGAACGGTGCCCGAGACGGCGGCAAAAGTGCTCTGGGATGAACTTTTGAACGCCTGGAGTAATTTTTCACGTTTGTAAGGTAAAAAATATAACTGCCACTGTCATCTAAAGATCATAAGGAACAATTCAATATATGTTCAATATCGTCTTTCGGTTGATATGAATTCAATATGCGTTTCATTACTATACAGGAAACACGATAGAGAAACTGACCTGAAAAGCAAAAAAAATAACTCCTTTTCGATAGGTAGGTAGTTAATCTGGTAGGTAATCATTATTTAAACCAATCATAAGGTAGCTTTTTTTAAAAATAAGGTTGATCATTTTTACTATCATCTGTCATCCATCTTTGTATAACTGACTACTGTCAACGAGCGGTTATCCCCATTCTTAGTAGCGGGAACACAAAAAGTATCATAAGTAAGTTCTACAGTCCCGCTTTTCTTAGTTTAATTTTAACGCAAAGCAACTACTCTTGTTGGCACAACTCGGAATCCTTTATCCAGCAGTGGACTGCGATAGGCCTTCATTGTTGACCTCCACGTCAACGTCCCTTATTTAGAGTAATGAGGGTTCCGGACATGATCTTATACACGTACTTCAAAGAGGTTGTTCTACTAATTAAACTAATGACGGCGCTGATTCTGCAGCGCACCGGGAAACTTAAACAAAACTACTGTTTTCTTTCTCTTGTAGATGGAGCGGGAAAAGGACGGGGATAGTTTCCAGCTGATTTATGCAGCATATTCTGAGGTGTCATCTAAACTTGTGTAGAAGTTTTAGTTGCAGGTAGATAATTTGACAGCTCATATTTTCTTACGACGCTTAGGTACGAGGTAACTGTAAGTCGAACAGAGTATTAGTTTCAAGTTAAAAGGCCAGTCTTATCAATTTAGTTATGAACAACTAAGCGCAATGTTTTCTTACTGAAAGATTTTTCGTTCAAGCACCTATCTACAAAAAGTTATTTGATATAAAATAATATCCCCCCTGCCTCCGCCTCTGTACATTTGTGTGCGTTAAGTGTAAAAAAATAAATAAATAATAAACATGTACAAGATAAATAAAGCTAAATCTTTAAAGGAACAAAAAGTTATACGGTTCGGAAAACATCTTCATATCGTTATGTAAAAAATCTAATAAAAGTATCGAGGAATACGAGACCTCAGTTTTATGAAAAAATATTATCTACGATATATTTTTCATACTTACATAAACCTTAATAAGCAAATGGCTTATCGTTTAGGTATATGTACGTATAGGTACAGGTATTTACCTAGTTTTATAAAGGTACTAGTACGTTCGTACGCGCATATCCCGTTTTTTTCTGTTCCCGTAAGTACCTATAGCAATACTTTCCTATGAATGTGGCTATCGTATACAAACGTCGGATTAGAAAAAGATTTTTTCTAATCCGACTGGTAGTTCTAGAGATTAGCGCGTTCAAACAAAAAAACTCTTCAGCTTTATTAAAGTATGTATAGTATAGATGCCTAAGTACTTATCCAAGTACTAATTATGTACATCTTAGCTCTTATAAATGACCGACGGACCGAAGTTTGAAGTTGTTATTTCACGATGTGGCCGAACGTTGACATTTAAACGATATTGTAACATTTCATGAAATTTTTGACCACATTTCTATAATATGACAGTTCGTGTATAAACACATGCAGTAAATGATCACGTTCTTGTTTATACTTTGGAGTTGCAGTGTTATCATTTCTAAAATGCGGCGCCCGAAACTGCAGCTGCACCCTGCATTCGAACAAGTTAGTGTAATTCTCCTCTGTAAGGTTTTTTATGGCGACAAAGATTTTATTTTATCATCTTTGACAAAGTTAAAAAGTTCACATAGATACATAACAGAGAGGGAACAAATAAACAACAGGTTATGTTCAACACTCTTGAAAAGCTTCCTTTTATTGCCTCTTCTGTTAGGTTCAGAAACAGAATTATTACAAAGTGTCACAAATCGTTACAAATCGTTTGCTCGGGCCCATTTATCATTGCAGTATGTCGACTACATAACGGCCTTGCCTTCGACTTGGGCGTCTGTTCCACCTCACCTGCAATGACTATATGATAATGATCAATATGTATGTGTGCATTGAAAAAACTGAAAGTTTAAACACCTGACAAATTAGTTGTAATAAAAATCATTATAGGTAAACAACTTATACAGTGGGAACAACTCCGAAATTGTTTAAAAGAAATAGCGGCTCCATACATTTAAGTACATACGATCGCAAAATTCGACAAAATGTAGGGAAAAACAGCCTTTGCCACTTTATAACTCCTTCTTTAGAACTCCTCTTTAGCTATTCTTTATAAATCCTTCCCTCCATTCTTTTGTACTGAGACTCATGCAGAATAAATGTATGGTGATGTAGATCTTCACCAGCCGAGTACTTAGTACTTATGTACTACCCGCCGTGAATACTGCACAAACTTGTTGCCGGACTGTTTTACATTGGTAGGTACAGATCGCAGTAGTTGCCTAGACCAAACCGAAACTAGTTTGAGTTGCAAACTTGCAACAGTTCTATGTACCTATAACGAGTTACCAATAACTGCCACGAAGAGTCGGTTATCGGGAACTGCGTTTTGCATTGTTTCAGATGAAAACAAGAAACTATAGAACCTGTGTTTGGTTGGTGTTTGTTAAAATGGGTAGTTATTGCGTTATCTATGTCACCGGAAAATAGCAAACTTTGTAAGATTATAAAATAACTTGAGAGATTGTAAACTCTCGAAAAATTTTCATAATGATCATATGTGTATTGATGGTGTCAATGCGTAAAATAGTATTCCAAATGTTCAGTTGACAATTTTTCGAGAGTTTACAATCTCTCAAGTTATTTTATAATCTTACGGAGTTTGCTATTTTCCGGTGACATCTATAATAAACGTATGCGTTTTTTTATAGCCGTACTGTTTATTTCGTAATACTTATAATCTATGTTTATTTTAGTATAACGTACGAAACTTTTATTGTAGCCCCACATTTATCTTCTGTATCGTACCCACGATATAGAATAATAAAATATATTTAATGTAGGGCAGAAACACCCAAAGTCAAGACAATTTTCGAACCACCTATACAAAGCAGAAGTAAAACCTGCTACCCGTAACACTGAAGAATACCTTCAGCCACAGTTCCACCGTACCATCAAGTTAATTATGTTAAAGATTGATTTCACCTTTCATAAAGGANTTATGTCACCGGAAAATAGCAATCTTTGTAAGATTATAAAATAACTTGAGAGATTGTAAACTCTCGAAAAATTTTCACAATGATCATTTATGTGTATTGATGGTGTCAATGCGTAACACTGAAGAATACCTTCAGCCACAGTTCCACCGTACCATCAAGTTAATTATGTTAAAGATTGATTTCATCTTTCATAAAGGATTAGGTACCTAACTTGTCTTGCTAAACATAGGTCACGAAACCGTGTTACAAAACTAAGTTCCTGATATTAAACCCCATTCATCGAAGTTCTGGCCATCGGTTATAGCATGCCGAATATACTACCCTNATAAACGTATGCGTTTTTTTATAGCCGTACTGTTTATTTCGTAATACTTATAATCTATGTTTATTTTAGTATAACGTACGAAACTTTTATTGTAGCCCCACATTTATCTTCTGTATCGTACCCACGATATAGAATAATAAAATATATTTAATGTAGGGCAGAAACACCCAAAGTCAAGACAATTTTCGAACCACCTATACAAAGCAGAAGTAAAACCTGCTACCCGTAACACTGAAGAATACCTTCAGCCACAGTTCCACCGTACCATCAAGTTAATTATGTTAAAGATTGATTTCACCTTTCATAAAGGATTAGGTACCTAACTTGTCTTGCTCAACATAGGTCACAAAACCGTGTTACAAAACTAAGTTTCTGATATTAAACCCCATTCATCGAAGTTCTGGCCATCGGTTATAGCATGCCGAATATACTACCCTCAATGACATACTTGCTTACAACTCTATCGAGACACATAAGACGCTTCCAACAGCACCAACTATTTCTTGAAGTTCCCAAACTACGAAAGCATCAGTTCTCCCGGGCATAAATTACTCCGGAGTGTGGCAGCGGTACAATTATGCCACAGATTATAACTACAAATTATGCTCATGCAAATTATAAAAGTTGGACAACTGCATCGAGGCAAAGGAAAGAAGTTTAAGGGTCTTAAGCCGAACTTTGAGATTAAAATAAGGTGTGTCTCNCCGGAGTGTGACAGCGGTACAATTATGCCACAGATTATAACTACAAATTGCAAATTATAAAAGTTGGACAACTGCATCGAGGCAAAGGAAAGAAGTTTAAGGGTCTTAAGCCGAACTTTGAGATTAAAATAAGGTGTGTCTCCTAGCACGAAAACGAATATTGTACGTAAAGACTTCGGGTCTTGTTGGTCTTTGACGCAAAAAGAAGCCCACGTACACGTACAGTCATTATTCTCACTCAAGTGACTTCCTATGTACAGGTTCAGTGGTGTNTTCTCCTAGCACGAAAACGAATATTGTACGTAAAAACTTCGGGTCTTGTTGATCTTTGACGCCCACGTACACGTACAGTCATTATTCTCACTCAAGTGACTTCCTATGTACAGGTTCAGTGGTGTGATTGTAAATAAATCACTATGACAACTAACACCTTCATGGAAGCAACAACCGGCGTTCATCCGTGTACTGTACCTACAGCTTTTTCGGAACGATCTTTGGGTGAATAGATATCGATAAGATTTTCTTACTTTCTTTCCGCTTTCTAAAGTGAAAAGATGTGTTAAGCACTTTCAACAGTCAACGCTATCTGACAGTCAATAACAAAATCCTCTATTCTTAATGCCTTTATTTCTGAGAATATAGTGAAAATAGGACTGCAACTGTATTGTCATATTTCTCTCATAGTTTTCACGCTAATNAGCTTTTTCGGAACGATCTTTGGGTGAATAGATATCGATAAGATTTTCTCACTTTCTTTCCGCTTACTAAAGTGAAAAGATGTGTTAAGCACTTTCAACAGTCAACGCTATCTGACAGTCAATAACAAAATCCTCTATTCTTAATGCCTTTATTTCCGAGAATATAGTGAAAATAGGACTGCAACTGTATTGTCATATTTCTCTCATAGTTTTCACGCTAATGTCCGTCGACGGAAAAATATCGTGCGTCTAGCAATTTCAGCAACGTTTAGCATAAAAATGCTTTTGCTTTGTATTACTGCCATTATTTTTAAGCAACTAGGTATTTATAATATTCTGCATTTTAATAGCCCTTGTAGATACAAGTTTGTTTGTCTAGTCTGGCAAAATGTTATGTTTAGATTAAGTGGGGCTAAGCTTGCATCTGTTCGCCGATACATTTTCACTGTGATAACATCGACTACAAAGGGGTTCCCTTTTGCTGATAATTTCATGGAGTGAGCCCTCCGCGCAATTGAACAGGGTGTTATATCTTTGTTCCACATGATATGTGAATTAAATCCGCAAGGCTTGGTGCGAGATAAGAACGTATATCTCCTAGGTATAACAACAGCTATGTAATAATTTGTTCAATCTCATTTTCGTTGCAAAAGAGGGAGGCGCGAGTTCTTCGTCGCCTAAACAGAGGTGTCGTTTGTTGAATATAATATCACGAAACAGCCCGACGCAGTTTTGCTGGGATATTCGACTTTTTTTATTTCGAATTTTCGTTATCGGTCCACCTTTACCAACTTTCCAACATTAAAAATAATTTCATGCACATGAGAATGCTGTGGGAAAATTTCAAAATTAGTTAAGAGAAAAGTTAGCTAGGTGTAGGTACTTTTACAAGTTCTAACTACTATTCTAACTTTTTAATATTACAATGTGAGTTTGTTTGTTTGTTACCTCTTCAGATCATAACGGCTGAACGGATTTGGAGGAAACTTGGTACCCGGATAGACCATGCCCTGGAATAGGACATAGGATACATATGTATATCCCAATAATATGTTCCCTTTGGATAACTTTCGCATTTCGAGCGAGCGAAGCCGTTGGCAGCAGCTAGTATCATATAGGCAAAAGTATATACACTTTACCCTATGAAGGTTGGATACATAACTGCAGAACACCAGCTGTACCAATTATAGCACAATATAGCATGTAGCATGTATGTAGGTACCAAAGTATTCCGCTCGTTTCTTCAATTCACAAAGGTTTCTGTATCGTTTTCGGTCTTGCACCATAATAACCCGAAAATTATGGAATTAAAGAAAAATATTTTCATATCCTACTACTCCCGATAAATTTGAGAACAATTTTCGAAATCCAAAGGCTATTAAAGGTAAAAGGTCAAAATTTAAATATTATATAACAATCATATAACAACCAACAGGCTAGCAAGTATCTCAGTTTGCATAATTTTTCCCTAAAGGGGCGCAAAGTGTGGGCAAAGACTATAACTTGGGTCTTAGATTTTAATGTTAAAAGGAATCGAGAACAAGTTGCTGAGGTTATTTGCCAACCGTTTACCTATTTCCTAAGGGGGAATTGCTCCGTTCCTAAGATTATTATTTTCAATAAGCAATCCTTAAAGAATTTTCTTATTGGATTTTCCCGTGCGTTTTAAGAAGTCAATTGATTAGAAAAATAAAGGGCTGTAGTGTTCTTGAGCTGAAACGTTCGATTATTTTTTTATTTAGACTCTAATTTTGTTAGGAACGTTGTTCAATTTTATTTATAGAATAATTTGTTTTTAATGGATTTTAATTTTATCATTTGTAACTAACAGAAAAAGCCTCCTAGGTACCTACTAAGTGAACCACTTCGTTTTCGTTTTATTACTAAACAAACGTATTCTTATTAAAAAATAATGTTCCTAACGTTACCTTGCTATCATTTACATCATCACAGCGGATCTAGCAGTCCACACACTTGGCCTCTCCAGTTTGTTTTCCTAATATGATTTGGTTAGTAAACCTAGCTGATCGCGTATAGGTACCATCATCAATCATCAGTCTACAGCAGTCCAATGCTGAACATAGTCCTTTCCAATATCTTTCATGTCGATTTTCGGAAACTCATCCTGGTAGGTACTGCGAGCCTCCCTTCGAAGATCGTTGCACCACTTAGCCTGAAGACGTCCTACCTTACGTTTGCCGACTTGCAGTCACCACTCAAGAATAGGTCTAAACATCTACCCTAATGATCATCATTACTACGACTAATATGACCGACCTAAGACCCAGTCTTTGAGTATAAGACCTAGATAGAATTAGAATTAGAAGAAAAAGAATTTCTACTCGAAGGAAAATTATCACACAAAATAAAAAAAAATAAAAAGAAATTGTGCCAAATTGTCTATCTAGGTGTAATTGCTTGAATGAGTTTTCAACAGCGAATCATATCACTTGACTTGTATTGCCTTTAATTTGAAACCGGGGGTAAGTAAGTCGTCAACTTTGGTTAGAATTAATGAAACACATCAAATGCCATAATAATATGGAAACGAAGCTGCCTAAATAGATTTACGTAAGACCTACACTTCGCTTGGCGATATTCTCGCTCCATATCCCTGTGATCCCGAGCCGCGAAGGACACTCGTTTTTTTTACTAACGCCGCGTAATGAAAAATATGCGAATTAAAACTGTAATACAATTTTGTAAAAATAGAAATTGTTTTCAGACTATTAGCATTAGTCTGCTTCAACGTTTTTGATACCAACTAAAATGCCCCCTTCTACTTGTTAAAATTCCCTTTTATTTGTGTTTGAATAAGCTTTTATTATTAGTTACGCCTGTGGTGGAAATTTCCCTTAGTCCATACAAAGACAGCTGGAACAGACTGAATGCAGTAGGCGGAGCATCTGCTGTTGTGGCTCAATTGGGGAGAGGCCTTTGTCCAACAGTACACAACTACCCAGACTTCGATAGTTATTAGTTACGCCTGTGGTGGAAATTTCCCTTAGTCCATACAAAGACAGCTGGAACAGACAGAAAGCAGAAGGCGGAGGATCTGCTGTTGTGGCTCAATTGGGGAGAGGCCTTTGTCCAACAGTACACAACTAACCAGACTTCGATAATTTGAGTAGATTGCACCTCTCTCCTTTAAGCCTGGCAAGCATCTCAAGATGTATGGCGACTCATCCACTATCGACCTCCGGTCTCCGGAGGGGAGTGGCATCGAAAAGGCCACAGAAAAACTAACGAACCGAAATTTGTATCGCAAGAAAAAGAAACGTAGCACCATCTATAACACCAGCGACGAACTAGTAAAGAACGAAATCTTGCATCGCGTAATTAGAGTTTTCCGTGCGGTTTGAACATATACTTACAACAGCCTGAATATCAACTATCGGGCAGTTACCCACCGGACACAACAACCGTCTGGTCGAAGTATCCTCCCTTTTCAATGGAGGTGCAAGACTTTACAATCCGTTCCGCATACCTCTGGTGACCCTCGCAGCCTTCGAGCAGCTACTCCATCGTGACGTCATCATCACTTCTCCACAAACGTGACCACGTGAGCTCTCGAGCAGCGATTCAGACAGCCAGCCAGTACCCACGGCTTTTACGGGTATCCTGACCACTAGCATGCAGCGGACGCACATTCCTGGTCAGCATCCTCAGCCTCTTTCATCACCCTCGACCTCATCAGTGACCTTGGCAGAGGACACTGCACCTTCGGCCAGTCACATGAAGAGCCTTGAAGAACCTTTCCTGGTTGACGCCAGCAATCAAGCCACTACGTCGCACAACACCGCTGCGACCCACTTGAGCCAGCAGCAACACTCCGACTCACTGGAGCCTGCAGCATTATCGCGACTCACTGGGGCATCACCACTACAGTTCCAACTCACCGTGAACTATGCGACTTCCAAATCTGACTCACTGGAACCAACCTTCCAGTGGCCTGGCAAGCATCTCAAGATGTATAGACGACTAATCCACTATTGACCTCCAGTCTCCGGAGGGGACTGATGTAGCAGCATCGATACTGCCAAAAAACACTAACGTAGCAAAATCTGCCCCGCTACAAAAAGTAAAGCAGCGACATCTATCCCGGCAGCAACGAACTACTGAACGAAATTTTGCATAGCGGTATCAGAGTTTTCCGTGCGATTTAAACATATACAACAGTCCGAAATCAACTGTCGGGCAGTTAGCCACCGGACACAACAACCGTCTGGTCGAAGGATCCTCCCTGTTCTAGGGAGATTTTATACCTTTTTCCGCATACCCTCCAAAGATGTAGGTACCTACTATTTCGTGTAAGTACCTCTAATCATTTGCATGCTATCATATTCTGGCGAAATGTGTCCTGCACCAAAACAAATATTTTTACTTCATTTATACAAAATATAAAGACTACTCTACATACTACTAGACTACTCTCTATAGGGATATAAATATTTTCGTCCTTCAATATCTTCTAGAAAAAGTTGTGCATTGTCTGATAATCAGCTAGCGAAAGTGTTAAGATAGCAGAAACCTACATTACCAATACCAAGTCCTATCTTAGAATTGAACCCCGAACCACAGAATATATAATAGTACTACGTACCCGAACCGCGTCGTCAAAAGCGGTACTCGCTTGTGACATGAACCAAAAATTTCTACCTATATATTTTTTACATGTTTGTAGTTTCTCAATGGCTACTAACATTAAACTTTAGTTATCTGAACTATCTATAATTCAAAACTACCATCAGCAAACCAAACTGCAATCAACACATCAACAGGATAACCATTAGCTGTGGCCGAGAATCCGTTAAACATGTTTTGCTCTTTAACTTGCTTTCTACAATACCTATTACGTATCGGCCCCGCCATCTAGCGGCATAACACAGAATAAGGAAAAGTTGCCCGACTCTACCGAGCTTGACAAACTTGTCGACTTAAATCTGCTATTTATTGAAAATAACAGATAAGTAAACACCATGAATTTGGGACATAATAATAGATATGAAAGGAATCAAAATTGAAAATTAAGGATAAAATGTGATGGTTGAAAATGTTTAATTTTGGACGCACTAAAAATATTGATCTTCCTTGTCCGAACTGCGCATGCCCGGGGATGAAGATGGACGAGGGTTGGATTCGGACAACCGAGGGCTGTGAAACTGCTTCAAGCTAGATTTTATATCTTTTTCAGTAGAGACCATTCAAGTTTATAAAGTTTATTAAATGATAATGGTAGCATCTGTTACACCATGGGGAATATTCAAACCAACGAAAAACAATCCAAAACTGGAAAATCCCCTGCCAAGGGTAAACATTTTATGCGAAACTTGAACAGAAAATCACCAGGAAGAGAAAGCAAAAAACATGGACGAAAGAAGAGCGATGCCAAACGTGACGCCATCGACAGGGAGTATGATAAAACGCCAGATTCCGATATCAACGAACCGATCGAAATATCAGATAACGATACGGTCGAGTGCGTGTTCAAAACATTGCGGCAGGGGGAGGGCGCAGAGGCGGCCAGCGTGCAGTCGGAGCTAACGGTGACCAGGTGCGAGCGCGGCCCGCGGTCACCGACCCGCGACCAGTCGCCCGCCGCCGCTCCGCCGCCGCCGGCGCTCTCGCCCGCCAACGATTCCACCTCCGAGTCAGTGTTTACAGACCCGCTCACGCCGCTCGCCGTCGAGCTCAACCAGTGCTACTA
>NDFZ01004187.1:24065-52056 GCA_002192655.3 Mamestra configurata
TGGTGTGGCGTCCACCAAGCGGAACGCGATATAGAACGGGTCACCAACGAGTGCAAACACGATTTCCGCGACAACCGGGTGAAAGCCTGCCCGGGACAGACTTCGTTCACGCTGTCCAAACATCGGAAGGTGGAGCTCCCTCCGGTGGCTTGCGAGCCTTCTCTCACGTTACTAGACACCGGTCAGTTTACTAATAAACCATTACATCCATCTCTCCGCCGCGAGAGGTTCTCTGAGGCTTAGTTGTTTTTATTGTTTGCTCAACAAGTTATTGTTTATCTCAGCTGAGAGATCTTCTCTTTGGTACACTTTGGTACACATTCATTTACATATTATCTATTTGCCCAGGCACCCAATTAGACCAACATGCATGTCAGATATTGGCACACAATATATTTCATAACAATGAGAAGCGTTTCGAAACGTTATTTTTAGTAAAAACGTATCATCCTCGTTCACTAAGAGTATACAGATAAAGTTTATCCACGTTAGTTATCTATTTGCGTAGTTGCTTATCGCAAATCCTTGTACGAATCAATCAATGCTCCACAGAAGAGGGGCGACTGCTATTCGTATGGCAGCCTCTATTCTCTTGGGTACCTGTTGCTGGCATACAGCACTTAAGTACTTTTCACAATGAGCGAACAAACCAGTTTGTTGATGTTTTACGCACTAACTCCGAAGCAGACCAAGCCCAAAACAATCGATTTTCAGCTCTATTTACAGCGATGTAACGTCGTTAAGACGAATCGATGTGTAACAGCATCTACATAACAAAACGTACTTAGTACTTACTTACATAAGACATTTTCCCGCACTTGTAATGAAACATGATTAGGTACCTTTGGCGTGCGTAACATTTAATGAACATATAGCTAGGTACATCTAAGATCTCATCATGTGGTCAAATTACTCTTTTTATTGGCTAATCTTTCTCAGTATTTGCCTGAGATTGTAATTATGTTACTGGGCATAAAAACTTTGCTTACCTACCTACAGAATGTGTAAGTTTGATACTCACAAGACTCACAACAACTTTTGGAATAATTAATATGTAATAGTCATAGATACTTATTTATTGCAGGTCAGTTTTTCATTGAAATCAGTATTGTTATTCAGAGAAACAGATTTATGCATCAGACTAACAAAAATCTAGATGCTAGTTTTGCCTAATACTATTGTACCTACCCAAGTTAATTTTGACGTTCCTAGCTACCTTGATGCCTAAGTAAAATCGACGCTACCTTGCTATCCACAATACTTGACGTTTTTTCTTTGAGAATCAAAAGAATCTCATAGCATAGCTACTAACAAAAGGAACACTCTGGTACCGTTGGATTTTTTATACGTATCTACTTGATTAACAAAGCATTGATTGAATTTATTTCTGAAATATATTCCTTTCAACTCACGCGAGAGCGCAACAAGTTTAATTTCCTAAGTAAGTTGATCTTATAGCTAAAAGTATTTCCTTTAAAGTTGCGATTAAAGACGTTTCGTAAACAAACTGTGTCTTGCATTGAAAATGTAGAAGGAATACAAATTGGAAACCTATCGGTTGTTAGAGCAACCCTTCGACGCCAGTCTGGTGCCAGAAAAAACATAATCTAGATAGAAACACTTATACCTAAACTCAAATTCAACCTAAACTGCTTCTTACATTTTACCACTCATTATGAATTTGTCCCATCAGATATAAGTTGTAAAATCATACTTAATTAATTAATAACTGTTTTGTTTGTTTTCATTTCAGTTGTAACAGAGAAAGACCGCAGGCATTCCAGTGTAAGTGACACGCTAATGTCCGATTCGAATGTGCTGAGGAAGGTGGCATCTCTCACACTCGACAAACTCACGGAGTCCAGGGTGGTGCGCCCCAAGTTTGTGCCCGACAAACTCAACTTCAAGCTGTTGGAAAAGTTTGAAGGTAGTTAACACTTTAATACTTGCTTTGGCTGTCTCTGTGTTCTCTTCGTCTTTTGGCTGTCTTTAGTGGTCGCGACCCTAGTCAGACACCCACCACGCAAAGTCTCCTTTAGAAATATAGACGTGATGGATGACGTTAAAATATCTACCTATATCTTAAAGAGAATCTTATGTCACCTGATTCTCTCGGTCTTTCGCAGATTTGTCAAGTAAGTAGTCTTGTAATAGTAGAGTACGAGGGCGATTTGAGAAATTAATGGCTAGAGACCACAATTACCAAATCTAGATATATTCTAACTTCTACAACCCATCCAATAACTATTTTTGTCTCAATGACGGTCCCCATGTCTATGCTAACAACAATCTGGCAATGTCAAGATCATGTAAGCGCCAAAAGATCCTTAAGAATCTTGCGCTCCAACTACCTTGCCTACTAGGTAGGTAGATCATGAGATATAAACCAATCAGTAGTGAAGAGCAATGATTTCTTCTTGTCAGTATAAAACCTCTTTGTGGGCTTTTAGACTTTGACTAGCACATGCACGTCTGTTGACTATATAGTAAACAGACGCGCCTAATATTAGGCGCGACTGATTTAAAATGACAATCAACATCATCTGTCAAATTTACCACTGTGCTAACAGGTGAATGAACACAGCGATAAGAATGTTATCTCTTATTAACAAATAGCCCATAATTTCTTATCGCCGCTAATGATTAGCTTTAGCAGAGATACTGGCCATTAGTAACTAGTGTGCATACGTGACATAGAGAGCGCCAGCTCTTTTATCTGAGACTATAATATGCAACTGTCAACAACTCGTGTGAACTTCACCAACTCTTCAGTAGCTCAGTTTAATTATGTTACATTTCTCAGTCAGTTTCGGTCGAGGAGAAAAGGAGTGCAAGACATCGGGAACATTGTGCGCTTGCATAACGATGACTATGCGCTGTTAAGAGCTGAAGTTTCACCTAAAATTAAATTACTTCGTGCTGTATCAAAGTGCTTAATAAACAACCGTGCTCTAGTATTATATGTGCCACATCAAAAGTTAAGAATGAATGTCCCAAAGACCCTGCAGTGGTATCGTTTTCAGATGCTCGTTTTAAATAAACAAAATTATAAAGTTCATTTAGAGTGCGACTTGACGATGCCGGTAATAGTGATAAAATTGTATATTCAAAGTGTAACAACTGTGTTGTGTGCCATCGATGTTTCGAGAGGCTGCCTGTCGACGAAAGGATGGTTTCACAAATGTACGTCGTTTCAGGCCCAAAAGCCGCTTTTCATAACAAACTTAGGATAAGCGTTTTGGTACAAACTATGCATGAAGTTATGTAAAGGTTAAAATCCGGTCATTGACGGGAGGTTATGTAGACCAATTATCTACAGTAAACACATAATGTGGCACTCGCTTACCTATTAGAGTTAGAGCGTATGCAGTGACGTCATTTCTATTACTATCTATCGAAGGAGTACCTACCTACTGATTAGAATTTATTTATCAAAAAAAATATAAATAATGGAAATCGAGGGAAACTCCTGGACGTGCCCCATAGGTTTACTTAGGTAATTAAGTAGGTACATATCAGCCCTTTTTTCCAGCAACCCATTTTTTTTTATTTATCACTTAAATTTGCCGTTTGTATCCAGGCACCTAGAACGCCGTATCCAGAGCCAGCTTACGTAGTGCTTTACGTAAGATTATGTAACGAAAATATCCGTCCGAGGCTGCCATTAAATGAACTAGTTTTTATTGCGGGTTTATAGTAACGTGAATAATTGGAGATGATGCCAGCCCCCGACGGGTATTCTCGTTACATAAATTCGTTAATTCGGGGGTTTTAAATTATTTTATCCTTTTTCAATTACGTTTTAACCGTCGTGGGTTTTTTCAAAATGTTTATTTTGCTTTTTATTTCAAACTTTGTAGAGAGCATAGGTATTATTACATTGTACTACATATCGATATAGTTTATTAAACAGTAATAATGTATAAGTATTTACAACTAAACTTTGCCCGGGGCTTTGTTGCAAGTTGCAACTCAACTCGATATCATTACGTATAATGGAAACGCATATATCTACCGTCTCCGTGCCGTCGTGGGTAAAAATAATAAGTTGATATGATGTAGAAAACATTGAGCCGCAGCTCTACAATAGTCGTTAAAGAGAAGAGAAGATAAAAATGACGGTAGAGAAGACATTTTCAACTAAAGAAAGAAAAAAAATTACTATGCGTTAAAAGTCGTCAACCTATCTAAGAACATGCACCAATGAAAACCGAACCCATCACTGAAACCCGCATCAAAATCGGACTAGTGAAAATAAATGGCACCATTGGTTTGCACAAACAAACAGACATCCTCTCACCCCAAACGCATATACCGTCTCCATACCTTCGAGGGTAAAAATTCAAATCTGACGGTAGGTACTTCCCCTATTGGTCTTCAGAAATGCTTTCAATACCGTCGACTTTGATGTCTTACTCGGCATGCTCAGTTCTCTTTACTGATTGATGATTACGTAGTACCTAACCTGTCTGTTCGCTGACAATGTATTTGTATTGAAGGATCGTTTTCGTCATGGTGCAATATCTCTGCCGTCGTACCACAGGGGAGCGTTCTAACTCGTCTTCTTTTCGCTATTTTTATAAATTATATTTTCAATGCACTTCCTACTTACCTTCACGCTGACGATCAGCAATCATATTCGCTATAATATAATCAATAACGATTTAGCCCGTATTTTTGAGTGGAGTGGTTAATCCTACGAAGACTGAATTCATTGTTGTCGGCAGCCCGAGGTTGCTCAACAATTCCATAAGGCGACTCAGTGAAAGACCTGGGTATTATATTATCATCGACAAAGAGTTTTAGCGGGGTCTTCAGTTGCGGGAAGTTGTTGATATCGCCTTCGTCGTAATGCTTATGTTACCACCTCCTATCTCAAAGAACGTTAGTTATAAGTTCCGTCATGACACACATTATATGTATTCACTATATTTTCATATGTTGGCATATGAAAATATAGGATCATCGAAGAACTACTGAAAAAGCTTTTAACGTCCTCGCACTCCACAAAGTTTTATGACAAATCGTTTATAGGTCCAGGCTGTGCGACCCTTTGCCGATTTTGAGTGAGACAAGTCCAGTCTTTTAAAACTGTAGTTTTAGACCTTTTTTATTTTAATTTTAAGTTAAGTATTTCAATTCATCCGAAGGTTGTCTTATGTCCGGTGGAGATCATGTCACTGTCAGTGATAAGACCGCCATTGCACACAGAAAATATGATTACCTACTAGTGAAACATTATACCTACTTATTATTACATATTTTCTGCAATTCTGTATCTTTTCACCAAAATCGTAAATTACGTAGGTACTTTCAAAGTCTTTCTCCCTAACTTCTTTTAGTTTTAAGTGCTTCAGAGCTAAATATGGTACACCCACAATTGGACAGTTATGTGTAGGTATGACACGTTTTCATGTTCGAGCTCGCTACGCTCGCTCTTATATTCTTAACTCTTCATATAAAAAAAAACATCTGTCTATAAAAAAACTGCGAAGTACCGTGTTTAGCCCGGCTCACGAGCTTAGCTATAACTTCTAAATGGTTCAAGGGTACAAATGTGTAAAAAAGGTTTCGGTTTCTTTATTTTTTTGGAAAATAGTTTATCGAACCAGGAACCTATCCCTTTTTGGTTAGATGACCGTTTCATAATAAATTTTAATTCAAGTTTAGGCAAGTAATAGCGATGGTTTGGCAAAACAGACTCTGTCACGAATTTTATTTTTAAGTGGGGTCTCCCGACCCCCTAAACACCCTCTTTTAAATACGCCACTGGCCCACTGTCCATGCCTTTCTATATTATCTAATAGCTGCATTCTTAAAACCAACTCGGGTGCAAATTAATCGCACTCTATTACGTCACCCTGACTGGCAAAATCAACAGGCCAACCCCTAACTTACCCAAGTGCGACAATTTGTTATCGAAAATTTTAGGCGCCCGTATAACAACATGGTATTTAAAAAAAACTAAGCTTGAAATAGTTGGACATATAAAATAATTTATCTAGTAGGTAACATAAGTCATTTCAAAAGTTAGCTTCAAACTAAAGCGAAGTTCACATTTTAAAGTGTATGCATAACAATGCATATTTATCGATATGATCACGTTATGCGGTTGCGCTGGTTGCGCGTCACTAATTTGCATCAGCTTGATCAGCTGTCAAACTAAAATGGTAATGGTTGGTAGCCAACCTTGTTTATTTTCAAGAACTACTTAGAAATAGTGCGTCGTGTGAGCTTGAACGCAATACGTTTGTGTTACTTACAGGTCAGATGCTCCTGAACTGGTACATATCAACAATAACAGAGAACAGTCACTTAAAAGCTTTGTTAAGTGTTCAAGATCAGAAGAACCTTGGTATACAGTACTGTACCAATCTTCTAGCCGCTGGCGTCCTTAGGCAAATATCTGACAAGGATGCGCCCACGGAAACTATATTTAAGGTAATTACTTTCCCGTTTTGAATAAGAGTATACTAGGTATCTTAGTGTGTCAGACAAAAGCTAATTCCTAACCAAACATGGTTTGCTGTTCTAGATTTGTGTGTTTTTATAGTACCTACAGACAATTCAAATTATTGTAAATTAAATATAATGTAGCTAGTGTATAAATATTTTCTGAAAATGTTAACTTCATACACCTGAAAAAGATATAAAATAACTATACCTAATATCAGTCTATGAAACATGCACAACTACTTACCTAACTTGTATGTCCACTTTTCCGAATTTCGTACTAAGCTCGAATGGTTTCCTTGTTGCCTTCATGCGATTGCCCACATCCTTTCTCTGCTTTGTAATGTACTATTCAATCCTTCTACTCCTTTTTTTTATCTAAAAGAATGCTTTCAGTTTCTCTGTGATACACATTCTAGGTCCTTGAGATCATCGGAATATCTTCATTTAAATATTCATAATATGCATTCCAGATCCTTCTTTAACAAATCTGTCACTATTCAAGCAGCTCGTTTATGGAAGCATAACCCGTCGATGTGAGGCATGCACAAACGCTACCAACGTTTAAAAAATTGGTGAAGGAGCATTACCTCTCACTATGATGTTTCTTCTCCTTTACCAAATATATATTTGATATTTATTAGTATATTATTTATTATTGTATGTTTTTTTTTTAATATTATTATGTCTAATTAATATTATTTATGATGTTTGTACACTGCCCTTAATTTAACTTCTTTTTATTAGTCCATCCAAAGGTTGTCTGTAAGTGATTGCCCTGTGCGAAAAGACCGCCTATTGTACACTTGTTTTTATAAATGTTTTACTGTGCTTGTTATGAGGTGTACAATAAAGTGTAAAATAAATAAAAAATCTTAAAAATTCAAATGTTGTTTTCTAATTGATTTTGTAGAAACAAGAGAAATTCTATGTCTTACATTTGTTTTTAACACAAACTAGTCATGCAAACTATTCAACACTGTAAACAGTGACTCATGCAGCTTTTAATGTGTATACCATGTTGATTTTATGGCAAAACTAATGAATAGTCATGATCAACAATAGCTTGTTCATTAAGGTTTAGAATGGCCTAGTTTTGTTTCATTGTTCCTTATTATAAGCATTTAGCTGTAAACTAGTCAAATCAGCATTTTGTGATACAGATTATAAATTGTTAGTTTGCAACTACTCTATCAAAAGTATATGAAAATTAATAAATAAACAACTAAAAGCCATTAATGTATTGTCATTCCAGCCAAATTTGATGTACTACTGGGCTCATATGGAGGCGCCGGCACTACAACCAGTCACACCGGGCAGACTACACACAACCGTGTGGCCGCCTGATAAAGACTCAGCCTACATCACACAGGACAACAACCAACGAGATCTAGAAAACAATAAGTTCTTTAGCCAAAACAATAATGAAGAAATAAGTGACATTGACGAAGCTAAAGTAGTAATATCACAACTAAAGAAAAAACTTCAAGAGCTAGAATATCAAATTGAGAAATATAGAATAAACACACAAATTGAATCACTCAATAAGAACTTAGAGAAACGTCTTGATTCCATCAATGAATATAATCTTTTAAAAACCAGAACAGAATTAACAAGCAAAGAAGTACAGACTTCAAGTATTGCCAGTGACCTAAATAAGCTATCAAATAAACCTGTGATAAACATACCTGAATATGACCCTCTAAGAACAAATGTAAATATTGATAAAACACTAGATTTAAGTAGTTTAGAACATAAAAGTGAGATGGCTATTACTAGTAAACCTGATGTCAGATCTGAAAAAATAGTAAATTATTGTAAGTTGAATAAGAGTAGAGATTGTAACAAAAGTTATCGTAAAGATGATCTATCAGAGCTCAACACTTCTGAAGACACGAAGAGAAACAGTGACCAATTTCTTCAAAATGTTGACTATACCAGTGGTTCATCAGATGCATCATTTCGCAGCACCTATGAATCCACTGATTTAATTACATATAGTGTAAAAAGTTCCATAGACTTTGATAAACAAGATGAGCCCCCTATGTTAGGGAATGCAAAAACTCAAGTTTTGTACACAACTGTTGAAAAGCAACCAATATCAACTAGTCAGTCATCACTGGGACTTTCAAGTACTATCTCATTGGACAATGACAATCTGAGCAGTTTAGCTGGGTCAGATGATAAAATTACATGTTTATCAATGTCTGACCGGTCCCCGGAGCTGACTATATCTACTAAGTCTATGCAACAAACCACAGAGACGTCTGTTATAGCGCAAGTCACGCCAGTTAGAGCAAACCTGGCTAGTCAAATTGTATCTTACCACCCTCCCCCTTTACCAGGAATGCCTCCACCTCCACCTCCGATGCCAGGAACATTTCCCGCTACGCCTGAGTTGGACTTGCCCTCCTCTCCAATGACCGAAAAAGATTCTAAAGTAACAACTTTGAAATCCAATGCAGTTATTCCTTCAGCTTCTACATTTTCAGAGCCCACCATTTCACAACCTCAACCTGAAACAGGTCCGTCGCCACCTCCGACAGTGCCCTGTGCGGGCCCCCCTCCTCCACCCATGTCCGACATGGGCTACCCATCGCAGCTAATGACTCTCGGTCCTCCGCCTCCTCCTCTGCCCGATATGGGTCCTTCGTGTCCTCCTATGAATACGCTCGGAGAAGATCCTATGCCGCTCCCTAAACCTGCACTTTGCCCCACGCCCTCTATGCCATTACTGGGTCCTCCGCCACCCCCTATGCCCGGGGTAGAAACCCAGTCAACCCCTATGTCCGGTATTGGACCCCCGCGACCACCTATGCCTGGCATGGGCCCTCCACCTCCTCCTATGCCTGGCNAAAAAGATTCTAAAGTAACAACTTTGAAATCCAATGCAGTTATTCCTTCAGCTTCTACATTTTCAGAGCCCACCATTTCACAACCTCAACCTGAAACAGGTCCGTCGCCACCTCCGACAGTGCCCTGTGCGGGCCCCCCTCCTCCACCCATGTCCGACATGGGCTACCCATCGCAGCTAATGACTCTCGGTCCTCCGCCTCCTCCTCTGCCCGATATGGGTCCTTCGTGTCCTCCTATGAATACGCTCGGAGAAGATCCTATGCCGCTCCCTAAACCTGCACTTTGCTCCACGCCCTCTATGCCCTTACTGGGTCCTCCGCCACCCCCTATGCCCGGGGTAGAAACCCAGTCAACCCCTATGTCCGGTATTGGACCCCCGCGACCACCTATGCCTGGCATGGGCCCTCCACCTCCTCCTATGCCTGGCATGGGCCCTCCGCCTCCTCCCATGCCTGGCATGGGTCCTCCTCCACCTCCAATGCCTGGCATGGGCCCTCCGCCTCCTCCCATGCCTGGCATGGGTCCTCCTCCACCTCCAATGCCTGGCATGGGCCCTCCGCCTCCTCCCATGCCTGGCATGGGTCCTCCTCCACCTCCAATGCCTGGCATGGGCCCTCCGCCTCCTCCCATGCCTGGCATGGGTCCTCCTCCACCTCCAATGCCTGGCATGGGCCCTCCGCCTCCTCCCATGCCTGGCATGGGTCCTCCTCCACCTCCAATGCCTGGCATGGGCCCTCCGCCTCCTCCCATGCCTGGCATGGGTCCTCCTCCACCTCCAATGCCTGGCATGGGCCCTCCGCCTCCTCCCATGCCTGGCATGGGTCCTCCTCCACCTCCAATGCCTGGCATGGGCCCTCCGCCTCCTCNCCTGGCATGCCCGGAGTGGGCCCCCCGCCCCCTCCACCGCCCCTGTCTAGCGGGCCTGTACCTTTCCCAGCGCCGCCTGTCGGAGGATGGAATGTTCAAAGAGCAAGTAAGTAGCGGCAGCTTCTATAAAACGATTTCATTATACAAATTCAACCCCTTTATTCATAAACATCTTTTCGCTAATTTGGTGTTGGTCTGCTTTTCACTAACTTAATTGATGTGAAAAGGACTAGAAAAGTAGCTGTATTATATGATAAGTGGTTATGAATAGGGGGTTTACAAAAATTGTGAATAACATTCTACTTTTTTTCAGCTTTAAGAAAAACTCCAGTGAAACCTGCCGCTCCCATGAAACCGTTGTACTGGACTCGGATACTAGCAGCTCCGCCAGCGCCCGTCGCCCAGACAGAGTCGATATCAAGCAATTTTAAACCCTTATGGTTGGAAATAGAGGAAACCAACCTAGATAATATTGAAGAATTCACTGATCTGTTCTCAAGGCAAGTTGTAAAGGCGCCAGTCAAGAAAAAAGTCGAAGTAAAGACCAAGATTCAACCGATCAAAATATTGGACAGCAAAAGATCGCAGAACGTTGGCATTCTCGCACAAAGTTTACATGTTGAGTTCTCAGAGATTGAGAATGCTATTTACAATTTCGATACGTCGGTAGTTAGTTTAGAAGCGTTAAATCAGATTTACGAATTGGTTAGTATATTGTATTTAATGAGGACAGATAGATAAATTAACCAAAATCGATATTTTCTTAATTAGTTTTTTTTTTTTAATTCCAGCGAGCCACTGATGAGGAGTTATCAATGATTAAAGAACATCTTCAAAGCAAACCTGAGATACCGCTAGATAGACCTGAAGCGTTTCTACAGGATTTATCTGGTATACCAAATTTCGCGGAACGAATATCCTGTTTTATGTTTCAAGCAGAGTTTGAAGATGCGGTTAGCACAACAATGCACAAACTAGATAATTTGAAACATACTTGTGAGGTCAGTAACCACATAAAATAAAACAATAAAATAAAACTAGGTACTCATTTTCCTGTTCCTATCTCATTGTTACTAGGGGTCGGCGCAGCACGTTTTTGTCTCATTCTGTCCTGTCAGCCGTCACGCTTTGATTGACTCCGATTTCTTTCATATTTCCTCTTACAATCCATCCATCTTTTCTTTGGCCTCTTCTTCTCCATCCATCCGCTTTGATTGACTCCCTTTTATTTCATATCACTCTTCACCCAATCCATCCATCTTTTCTTTGGCCTCTCCTTCTCCATCCATCCGCTTTGATTGACTCCCTTTTATTTCATATCACTCTTCACACAATCCATCCATCTTTTCTTTGGCCCCTCCTCCATTCATCCGCATTTATATCATACATTTAAATGCTGTGTTTCATCCCTCCTCTTCACATGACCGTACCAAGACAATCCTTTCAACTTTTCTCTCAGATAGAAACAATTAAATATAATAATAATAATGTGATTATTTCAATAGCTTACTTTGTTTTCCAGTTTCTGACGACCAGTGAATCTNCCATCCCTCCTCTTCACATGACCATACCAAGACGATCCTTTCAACTTTTCTCTCAGATAAAAACGATTAAATATAATAATAATGTGATTATTTCAATAGCTTACTTTGTTTTCCAGTTTCTGACGACCAGTGAATCTCTGAAGAGATTGTTTGCTATAATCCTGACTCTCGGTAACTATATGAATGGTGGGAATGGTCAGAGAGGACAAGCTGATGGATTCGGTCTTGAGATTCTTTCCAAACTGAAGGATGTTAAGGTGAGATTACTCAGAGTACTTCAACTTACACTACACTAGAACTAGCAGTAGAGTAAATCAACTTGCGAAAAACTACAAAACATTTTCAGACATCATGCTTTAGGATTCCAGTAGATATTTTCAAATAGGCACTCGCTCCACGTAAATTCCTGGTATTCAGCTGATTCCCTTTTGATTGGAAGCCGACTCCAATATAGTTGGGAAAAGGCCAGGCAGATGACTGTAAGAACGGTCATCTATACTAATATAATAAAGCTGAAGAGTTTGTTCGTATGTTTGAACGCGCTAATCTCTGGAACGACCAATCGGATTTGGAAAATTCTTCGTATATGATAGCCACATTCATGAGGAATGCTATAGGCTATACGGGAACGGAAAAAACGGGATATGCGCGTACGAATTCGCGGGCAAAAGCTAGTTTTAATATATAATACAAAAACTTAGCAGTCTTAGTGTCGGTTCCTTAACGTGTGCGGATACGTTTTTCCAACTGAAAATGTACTTAAAACTTAATCAGACCTTTATCATGCACTCAATATTGATAACATTCATTAGTGTTATAAATAACTTTCACATGTGATTGTTTTATCGCCGCGATACATAATTTCATAAATACTATTAGCCCAGACAAGTTTGTATCTAGCTTAACCATGGCGTTTTAGACATTTTTACTAGGCAGACATGGACAACGCATAGAATAGAGCAATTAGGAAAGAGAAAAAGGACCGTCTTTTCTCATTGGAAATTAGGTTGAAAAAAGACCAATAAAAACTAAATAAAATAAAAGTTAATTTCAGATTGGGCCACAACTTTGCTAGTCATTCTGAAGTTAACGTTTCGGGGTATTGGCCTTTACGTGGAAATATCATAAATTTGGAAACCATGATTTGAATATGGATCCGGAAGGCCAATTCAAACTGAATGACATCTGTGAAGTTCTCTTTTCGCTACACAAAACCTCACTCCTCACCCCTCACCCCCGCTGTCACTTGAATTTGCTACTGCCTAGCGACTCGAGGAGTGATCCGAGCCGCCTTTACGTTTGATCCTACCTGTAATTCAATAAAGGTTCATACTCACATGAGTATATCTTCGCCAAGTTGCCAAACAGTCACTGATTTAAATGAATAACTGAGACGCACCGTTATAATTTCTATAAATGGACTGGTATTGTCCGCAGTCAAAGCAGTCGAACGTGACACTTCTGCACTTCATCGTGCGCACGTACATGCGGTCGAGCGGCGGCGCGCTGTCGGAGGGCTGCACACTGCCCGTGCCGGAGCCCGGCGACGTGGCCCGCGCAGCCACGCTGGACTTCGCCGATGTGGCTACGCATCTCACCACGCTTAGGAACCAACTTGATGGTAAGCAGATTTTCATTGTCTTCATTCTCTTGCAATTATATCAATTTGTTTTGGGGTCAACGTAATGTTATCATTTCATAGTTCTCTATTACCTACTTGTCAAGTCCGCAAGCTGTTGTTAAGCATCGTATTTCTATGAAACGCCTGGCGATTATCGCCGACTAGTTTCGCATATAAAACTCGCTCGCCGCAACTTGTTGATGAATCCATGTTCCGCTGACTGTTTTTCAACTTTGTACCCAATTAGTACGCGGCTATATATTATATACGACATCAGTATATATCAGTATGTTATCGTTATAGCTCAATATGAATATGGACCACACGATACATTCGATTTTTTCCATAATAACTTTCTTTTCGAATTACAGCTTGCAAAGATAAAACGAAAAAGGTAATAGAAACCGACGCTCAAACACGTAATCTCAACGAAGAGTCCCCGACCGACGAGGGCAAGAGAAGGCTAGAGGTGTTCCAAGACAAGATGACCACATTCCTGAACGCAGCTGAAGAGAAACTAAAGACTGAAAACGAGAACTTAGACGAATGCCGCACGAAATTCATCGCGACTGTGAAGTTTTACCAGTACACTCCTAAATGCGGCAAATTGGAAGACTGTGAACCGAAAGAGTTTTTTTCACTGTGGACCTCATTTTGTAGCGATTTCAAAGATATTTATAAGAAGGAAGAGCAAATTGCAATCAAAGAAAAGTGAGTATTATGGGTTTAAATTCACTAAGTTTCCAATTGTAAACTATCGAATCTTTTTCCTGATATCTTTTCTACACTAAAACTGCAAGGGTTAAAACAGTAATCAACATAGAACGACTTTAGAAGATGTAAAAAAATGATTTTATATGGTGTTGTTTCAGATTAAAAGAAGCCAAAAAACTTCAAGAAGAGAGGAAACCTATTACTCAACCTAAAAAGGAAGGTGGCTTGAAGGCGCGCTTGCAGAAGCTGTCTAGTACAACAAGAAAATAATACTTCGACCTTAATTGTTTCTAATGCACAAAAGATGTATTATTGTTTATTTGCATTCCCAAAATAACATTCCACTTGAATCTATTAACAAGAAACTAACATCAAGTAGTAGGTACTTACATTCCTTTAATATTTTTATTTTTTTATGTAAGATGAGTTTTGTGTAATGTAGTGTATTGATGAAAGGCCTAACTTAAATTCTGGAAGAATTGTAGTTTTTTTTTGTTTTGAAACGGTTTTGTAACATGTTCACTGAGGCCTATGCTCATAATTTTCAAACTTTTAATGGAGCTACTATAATCTGCTACATGTTTGCCGAGTCACACAAGGTTGGTTGAATTTAATAGATTGCAGGGATAAATTAAGACAATGCAAACAATCATGTACGAATATAAGTACTCATGCATAATCTTAGAAATGCAGGCATAATGTTGTACATAATATTATATACAATAATAGTTATTGTCCAAGAGTTACTTTACGGGGACTCCTAAAAAGAAGGTATTGGTCACTGGTTCCGTAAAAATCATAATATGGTACTTACTTAAAATATGAATCATTCTGAATATCATGAAGTATTCCTGCACATATGTAATTGTACCTGATATACTGTTTTTTATTGCATTATGTTAATTTAAATGCCTGATTATGTGCATAGTTATTCATCTAAAAATGGTGCTGTAACAATTGTTGTATGTGTAAATATTATTATTTAAACAATATAAAACTCAAATATTATTAATAAAAGCTTTTATTAAATGTAATCTAAACACTTTTGTTTCCATATTTTATGGAACTTTTTGTCTATCTTCCTGTTTATATGTTTGTCACAAAGTTTAAGCAAAGCATTTTTGAGGGCATGCCATTGCATTAGGCTCAAATGGCTTGTCAGTGATTTGCTATCAGACTCATTTCTAAACTGTTCCTCTGTTTCAATAAATTTCTTCAATGAGCTAGAATTAGTTATTTTCTCATGAGAATGTTCAATCACTTTCACAGGGGGAGCAGGGGGTAGTGTTCTGTTATCCTTTGTTATATTTTGATTAGACTGGAGAAGAGCTTTAAAACTCTCTCTAGATAACACTACACCATGATCTATTTTTGATACAGTTGGTACTGGTAATGGGACCTCTTGCCTTTTTTCCAACAATGGCGCTGGTTTTATATCTTCTTCTTGTTCTGATTCAGCTTGATCTTCATTCATTTGGTTTACATAACCAAGTATATTATCAAACAGGTCATTATCATCACCATCAATCAAGGTATGATCAATGTCTATTATTTTCTTTTGAGCCCAATCAAATCTACCAAATTCATCAACATTCTTCAGGTCCAACCATTGTTCTAAGTCTTCTGGTAGTTTATAATTATCTGGTAGAAAATTCATTCCCTTCAGTTGTAATTTATTTACATAGGGATATAAGTTTGAATACCAGGTTGTTGTATGTTGTAGAAGCACCATACTCATTGACCACAGTCGACTCAAAAGTGCATATGGTAACAAACTCATCCAGTGACTCTCCCCTCTCTTGATCCTGTCCAAATAAAACACTGCTGCTTGTTTCGAGCAAACACAAACCCTCAACATTATTTTTGAAAAAGCTATCACTCTTAATAATACATATTCTAGCATCTGCTTTGTTGGTAAATATAAGTCCTCATCACTCTCTGTTGGCAGAGCCATCAAAAAGTTTTCAATATCTTTCAAGAGGTTTAAAGCTAGGTATTTCTTCAGAGCTGTGTTTACTTTCTTTAAATTCCTGTAGCCTATATCATTGCGGAATTTCTTATCATATTTATATAAAAATCTTGAGCAAATAGCACTTTCTTTGTGTAGAGGTGACTGCTTAGATAACACTTTAATAATGTTATTAAATACATGTTTCAATGCTGATACATCTGAAATGAATCAAAAGACTTAATTAGTGGAATTATTGTATATGTCACCAGATAATTGCAAACTACCTAAGATTACAAAATATTGTATACTCTGGATAAATTGTCAATTGAACATTTGTTCTACATATGTCACTGAATAATTGCAAACTATGTATGATTACAAAATATCTTGAAAAATGGTAAACTCTCAATAAATTATCAAATGAACATTGGAAACTTTTTTACGCATCAAAATTTGATAGTCTCATATAAAATGTTGACCAATCGGTACTCTGGTCACTGACACTTACAAAAAAGCAATATATCAGATGCTTAGAGAGAGTGAGCTGTCATTCCATCTTGATTATTCGGATTGTCAGCTCACTTTGTGATCACTTCAGCCAAGCCTTCACTTCAACATGTTTACAGAATCGCACTGCTAGAGTGCACAGCACTTCAAAAAAATATAATAATCTGTTTTAGTGTGTTATTTAAATTAGAAACTTGGCCTCTCATTTGTCTTTGTTGACGAATAATACCAACCAGGCTTGTTTTTTTTAGGTATACGTAAAATAAACCAATATACCAAACTTTTATTGGGATTTTCACATAAATACCATATTAATTGTTTCTCACAAAGCGTCCATTTAAAAACAGAATAGTTGTTAAAAAAATTGGAGTTCTTCATTGCTGCAAATAATATTTAAATAATGTGAAAATCAAGTTTCGTTTTTATTCACCCCATCATTTCTATTCACCCCGTTTTACCCTATCACACGAAAACAGGTAAATGTGTACTCTTGTGCTCTGATTGGCCTTTATGTCAGATTTTGTCGGTCAACATCTCAGAATTACTTCGAGATATTATAAGACTATCAAATTTTGATGCGTAAAAAAGTGTTCCAAATGTTCAGTTGATCATTTTTCGAGAGTTCGCAATCTCTCAAGTCATTTTATAATCTTACGGAGTTTGCCATTTTTAGGTGACATACATAACACACATTTTCTGCATACCTAACCAGTGTCATGTTATCAAGATAATAAGGTGCGAAAATAAATTAATACCCCTAAATAACTGGGCCATGGATAGGAACATGATGAATACTTTCAATGACCTAGAAACAACATTTTTAATATAATTTTTAAAGTTTTTGGAATTGTAAACAACGAAAATGCCTCTTACCAAATTTGGTAACACACAAAAACATGTTTACTGGTGGTGGCAAAAGAGTAGCACTGTTCCATGGCTGTAACATTATTATAATTACTTGTTACAGTCTTAATTCTAAGAAATTATTTTATTCAGGTGCATAACATAACCTCATAAATCAAGATTTCCTTTTGAACATTTTAATTGTTTGACGTTTTACGTCAGTCAATCCACTAGGTTCTTTAAAATGTGCTTATCTATGGTTTTTATTGTTAGGTAACCTTCCAGTCCAGTCCAGTGTGTCAATTCAGTGCTGAATGACAATTTCTGAAACAATATGATTGTTTTTATTCTAGCAGTGCAACATCTAGTCCGTGGCGTCTATATTGAAGCCTTTTACGCATTCTTAAATAAAACCCCTCTACTTGTGAATCCTGCACTTCAATTCTAGAGCGATACTGGTCTGGTAATAGCCAAGAGATATTTATCTTATTTTTATATTGTTCAAAAGGTAATGTAACAGAGGTTCTGAAATGTTCTAGCACACATCGTTCTTTCTATTGGGAACGTACAGGAACTATAGGTAGCAGCACAGAAGTTGTCAAGTATATTTTGTACCTATAATTTTCGAAATTGCTACGCTAGATGGCATAGTCAACGCCGTGCACGTTCCCTATTAGACTGAGATCCCAGAGCTGCCAGACCTCTTATTTTCTAACCAACAAAAGAGGGTTGAAGGGGAGGAAGTAAAAAGTACATGCTAACACGACTCTAGTGTTAGCAAGTACTTTTTACATACCTACGTATACCTGCTAGATTGGGCCGACGGCCAATCTTTTTTTTTTGTGATATCGCTCATGTATTTCAGTAGTCAAGGAGGTAGTTTTGCATCCTCCCAAATCCTGGCAGACTTGAGCTTTCGTTATTTGTACCTAAATAAACTATGCCCAATTTTCAGCCTTGTGAATAGGATCTCACTCGAGGTGGCGTCCAGCTCTTAGACTGACTATTACAATGACTAATAAGTCGTTAAAATATTTTTACTAATATTTAACGATAGTCTGTAAAACATACATAAAATTGGCAAGTGCAATGGGCACCTGGGGACTAACACTACTCTATCCCACACATTTTGTTGATGAGAAAACAAGAGAGGTCTGGCAGCTCTTGGATCTTACTCCATATTGAATCTTGCTATTTACTGCATTAGACGACAAAGATATTGCTATTTTTCTGTATACATACATGATCAAAAGAAAAGCAATGCAAATTTCCAAGGTGCGGAAATTTTCAAACCAGCTATGCGAGCTCGCTCTTGCATCCTACATTCTTTTTCGTGACATAGGAACACTACGAACTCAAGTTTGAGTATTTAAAAAAGCGAAGGGAGTTGCCTAGTGTTTTAATGAGGACTCTTTTCTTTAACATCCAGTCCAGTCCAGTGCCACTCCCTCAATGTGTACTGGCCACTATTATCTTAGCCGATGTTACTTGGGGTCGGCGATTACACGTTTTTTTTCTGCCATTCTGTCCTGTCAGCCGTCACGCTATCACTGACTCCCTTTTTCATAAAATCATAACAATCCTCACACAATCCAGCCACTAGACGACAAAGATATTGCTATTTTTCTGTATACATACATGATCAAAAGAAAAGCAATGCAAATTTCCAAGGTGCGGAAATTTTCAAACCAGCTATGCGAGCTCGCTCTTGCATCCTACATTCTTTTTCGTGACATAGGAACACTACGAACTCAAGTTTGAGTATTTAAAAAAGCGAAGGGAGTTGCCTAGTGTTTTAATGAGGACTCTTTTCTTTAACATCCAGTCCAGTCCAGTGCCACTCCCTCAATGTGTACTGGCCACTATTATCTTAGCCGATGTTACTTGGGGTCGGCGATTACACGTTTTTTTTCTGCCATTCTGTCCTGTCAGCCGTCACGCTATCACTGACTCCCTTTTTCATAAAATCATAACAATCCTCACACAATCCAGCCACTAGACGACAAAGATATTGCTATTTTTCTGTATACATACATGATCAAAAGAAAAGCAATGCAAATTTCCAAGGTGCGGAAATTTTCAAACCAGCTATGCGAGCTCGCTCTTGCATCCTACATTCTTTTTCGTGACATAGGAACACTACGAACTCAAGTTTGAGTATTTAAAAAAGCGAAGGGAGTTGCCTAGTGTTTTAATGAGGACTCTTTTCTTTAACATCCAGTCCAGTCCAGTGCCACTCCCTCAATGTGTACTGGCCACTATTATCTTAGCCGATGTTACTTGGGGTCGGCGATTACACGTTTTTTTTCTGCCATTCTGTCCTGTCAGCCGTCACGCTATCACTGACTCCCTTTTTCATAAAATCATAACAATCCTCACACAATCCAGCCACTAGACGACAAAGATATTGCTATTTTTCTGTATACATACATGATCAAAAGAAAAGCAATGCAAATTTCCAAGGTGCGGAAATTTTCAAACCAGCTATGCGAGCTCGCTCTTGCATCCTACATTCTTTTTCGTGACATAGGAACACTACGAACTCAAGTTTGAGTATTTAAAAAAGCGAAGGGAGTTGCCTAGTGTTTTAATGAGGAATCTTTTCTTTAACATCCAGTCCAGTCCAGTGCCACTCCCTCAATGTGTACTGGCCACTATTATCTTAGCCGATGTTACTTGGGGTCGGCGATTACACGTTTTTTTTCTGCCATTCTGTCCTGTCAGCCGTCACGCTATCACTGACTCCCTTTTTCATAAAATCATAACAATCCTCACACAATCCAGCCACTATTATCCCAACCAAATACTACCTCTTTGGTCAGACATAATTTTTCATCATACAGCAACACTGACTTAAAAGAAAAGTTTCCGCGATTGACCGGCAACATACCCACTTTACCGATAAGGATTATTATTATTTTGGGTTAAAAATATGTTTGTATCAAAACTGTTTTAACATTATTTAACAGAAGTACTTGTAAAATAAGCAAAGCACTCATTTATTTTATTACTGTTTTAGATAAGCTGTGTTTACTACAATATGCCTAAACATAAGAAGCAAGAAAGCTCAAGCAGTTCTGATAGTGATGATGGACCTGTCGACGTAAGTTTCCATTTCCTTCAAGTTTTATGTAGTTAACTCTTCTGAAGTAGACCTTGGGAATAGATTATTAAGTTTCTAGAAATTAATTACGTCCACGTTTTTATTACACGTGGTAAAGCAAATGGCCAACATTCGAAGCTGCATTCACCTCAATTTGCGACCATTTCACTGATAAATATTTTTCTAAGCTGTTTTTATTTTTCCCTGTATAGCAAAACAAGAGTATTTCTAGAGTAGTTTTCATGGGTACTGACTTTTTAAATTATGTTGATAGTCAATTCATCTAGTTTAGGTAAAAAAGTTACTGTCAGTCTGGATCTTTTAAAAATAACTAGGTAGTCTGCCTAGTTATTTTTAAAAGATCCAGACTGAATTTTAATTCAATATGAGTTACAAAAGTTTCGAAGTTTCCCCACTACATTAGTTATAGTTCAGTTACCTACATTATGTAGATGTTTTCAATATCTTGTATCTATTTTCAAAAATTCAAAATTTGTGTTTCATCTATGAAGTTTACATTTCTGTTGCCAACCTTGTCTATTTAATTCAAATTTATTTTTTATATATTTATAAAATGAGTAGGTACCTACAGCTTGGCTTATTTTTTAAGGATGTGAAATCATCAAATGACTTCTTCCGCTCTGGGTGGAGCGGAAGGGAGTGTCAGACTCTTACTGAATAAAACCCATCCGTGTTCCTTCTAAAGCCCTTTGCGTTCCAGGGCCACTGTGACTCTCGAACAAATTCCGCAACACCTACAGCTTGGCTAACAAGAGATTAGAAAACAATAAGCAAACATTTTGAACAAATCTTAAAATGGATAGATTTTTCAATATATTGATTCTTTTTTTTTTTGCAGAGAAACCCTCCTGCAGAGAAGAAAGCCAAAATGGGCAGCAGAACAGAAGATAAAGAGCCAACATGGGTTTTACAGGGAAAGAAATTAGTTAAAATCAGGGAGTTCAAAGGAAAGGTATATGTAGATATAAGAGAGTTCTATGAAAAGAATGGTGATCTGTTACCTGGCAAGAAGGGAATTAGCATGACCCCTGACCAATGGAAAAAACTGATGTCATTGGGTGATGAAATAAATGAAACACTTAGTTCCTTATGCTGAGATCAAAACTTTTATTGTTGTTCCTTAATAAATGTGTGAGTTATCGTAAAACAATTGCTTGTTTTAATTTATGCGTAGTTGCCTGCTCTTTTAGATTTCATCAATGGGTATATGTTTCTCTATTTCCATATATGTAGATAATGATTGTTTATTTTATGCATGTTATTGAGAATGCCTGTTTATTATTAGATAGAAAATTGTTTAGTAGTGTGCCTGCTCTTTTAGATTTCATAAATGGGTAGCTGTTTCTCCATTACCATATAATATGAAGAATGTTATGAAAATTGTTTAGTAGTGTAGTGGCTTTCAATGTGATCATCAGTTAGATTATCATTGATTCAAAAATACACAATTTGAGGCAAAATAATTTTCTTTTACCTAGGAACTGCTGAAAACTGGAAATAAGTGATAATTGATCAGTATTTATTCAAGTAATTTATCAGTCTATAATCAATGTGGTCCATTGGTGCGTTTTTCAAACGAATTTAAAATTGATTGAAATTTTAAGTCATTGTTGTTCAAGAGTGTCTTGTTGCGGTGATTTAAAAAGTTTGCGTATATTATGGCGCGCAGCACGTGACGGGCCCGGCGCCATTAGACGATCAGCTGATCAGGCGCGGCGCCCACTATCGGTGGGCATCGGTGCGGCTTATTATATTTTTCCGATCCAAGTGCAGCCTAAACATTTTGATATGATAATCAGGAGATTGAAAATCTAGATTGACTGACTGGACATTGTCACTTTAGTATGAACCTTGATACTTCGCGCTCACTTTATGGACCGCGCAAGCTCCTCACTCTTTGGGCCTAAGCTCGATAAAGGCGTCTCCCAATTTACTGAAGACCCCAACTCGATTAAAGGGGGAAAATAAATAAACAAATTAAATACAGTCCTTTATTGACAATACAAGACTTGAATGTAGATGAGGCAGAGTCGCTTTACAGTTTCTACCCTTTGGTTTAAAACCTCTAGGTGTATGTAATAATAACTATTAAAATAAAACAGGTACAATATTGAGCAACCCTCACTTTAAATACCACCAAAGATGTTGTAGGGCGAAAACATTACAATCATTTTTATAATTTAACTAGCTCGCGACTTCGTATGCGCATATCCCGTTTTTTCCCGTTCCCGTATAGCCTATAGCCTTCCTCATGAATGTGGCTATCATATACAAAAATATTTTTCCAAATTCGACTGGTAGTTCCAGAGCTTAGCGCGTTCAAACAAACAAATTCTTCAGCTTCATTATATTATTAGTATAGATACTTTTTCATTGCGCATTTTTTTAAACTGATATGCACACAATTTATCTCTGTAAGCTTTAAATTAGCTGTTATTTGGCGACATGGTCTCTTCCGAGGCTTTGGTGCAAGTACGTACATACATACGTACTCGATCGCGTCAATCTGAAACTGGATAAGCGCCGTCTTGTGACAAAAAGGGAAACTTACTGGATTGCGTGAACATGTCACGCAATCCAGTAAGTTTCTATGGCTTTTAGTCTTATTGAAACATTTTTGCCCTAAAACTTGTCAAGATTTACTGTAGGTACATACATAGTTGTACAGCTTGAAAAGTATAAATTATCTAGTACAAACTAGCGAAAAGTAAACTAAACATGCTAAATCCATCACAAAACATTGGAATATACTCATACCTTGTCCCACAAATAAAAACATCAACAATATTGTATATATAGGAGGAACGCGTATATCAACCTGAGATTTGGATTTCAGATCATTATCAAGTGTAGATATCTAACAACATTACATGATTTACACGCTATCTATAACATCGAGTTAATAAGACAAGAAGATCAATATATATTAAAATACATGTACACTAGACACCTACTACTTAACCTAGGAAGTATTTAATTTGATAAAATTGACTAAATTTAAACCTAAATGGAAAAATTTGGCATGAAATTACACATCTATTGTATGACATTCTATGGCATGAGTAACAATTTATGACCTAATAAACATGACTAGCGTTACTAGTAACGTTGCAATTTAGTCTTATTCTATGAGGACTAATAGTTCTTAAATTTAATTTTCAATAAATGCCCGCCCAAAATTTTTACAAACGAAGTAACACAATATGAATATTTACCCTGGACTAAAGTAATATTTACAGACTTAAAAAATTAGAGCAAGAAAATCCATCGCGAATACGTAATGCATTAAAATCAGTTTGATTTCGTTTCTTGGTCCTCAGTTTATAGAACTAATTTATTTGAAATATCACTCAGAAAATAGTATTGGTTAAATTAGTATTAATAGTATGATAAATGCTTGCTTCAAACGGCATAATATTTGATTTTTAAAATCAAAATTAATTAGGGCCTAAATTTTTGCTACTCTAACATATTAAAGAGCTGCTAGTACTACGAAACAGTAGTTTTTATAAAGGTACGCGTTCACTTCATAATAACTCATAAAATCAAAACTTGTCGCATTCAATTTGGACAAGGTAAGTCGAAAGTCGTTAGGCAAGAAATTAAAAGGCCAAGAAGTATGGGCAGTTAAAAAAAACTTATCAACAATAATATCGTATAACTTATCAATAACAGTTGTTAGTCGACTCTTCACGTGACCAGAGGGCTGGCCTTTTCTTCGGCCAAATAATCAGCATTGCCATTCAACGTGGCAATGCTGCCAGTGTTCTGCGCACTTTGCCCGTTAAAAGCGATGTAGACCAAGTTTTCGATGCTCTATGAGTTCTTCCCCTCCCCTTTTTATCACGCTTGTACAATAATACATATTTTTTTATTAGCTTGTATATACTATTAGGTACATAATAAGTTAATATTTATCTGTAAATAAATATGAAAAGCAAAAAGTTAACCAAAAAAACATCAATATAATAATCTGCTCGATTTGAACCGGCAAAAATTGGCATTAATAATTACATTACCTGTTAATACATGATCGCATACCTTTAAATCTAAATACAACCACAATACAAGAGTATAAGGTACAGTCGACGGTACATCGGTGGTAACACTTTAACCTTGAGCTGGACTATCGTAATACGGAGTTCCAATACACACGAGGCCAGCTGCTGGTTTTGTTACCACCGACAAGCAGCCTACTGTACTTCTTAATTTAATATTTCTGCTATTTATTCACAACTTCCAGTAGGAATCTATTAATAAAATAACTTATTTTATCTTTGGTTTGATATGGAAACATTCAATATTGAAATGTTCGCACATTTCCTGCACCTGAAAAAAAAACAAACAAATATTATTGACAGCAAAATATTATAAAAGTTGTAATCAGAGTGGTTTGGTGGTGGGTGGTTTATGTATTTGTTAAAACTTTGCACTAGTATATAGGAACAAGATTTCTCCCGGAAGATCGGATCCGTGGGGTCGCTACTGCCCAATAGTTTTAGCAGACTGAAACTATTTGGCAGGATCTGGCCATAGACGGGGCCCTCTATGGCCAGATCCTGCCAGGGTTGTGGAATTTGTTCAAAAGAGTCACCGCGGCTCTGGAACGCAAAGGGCTTTAGAAGGAACACGGATGGGTGTAGTCAGTAAGAGTCTGATACGCCCTTCCGCTCCACCCAGAGCGGAAAAAGTCATGATGATTTCCCATCGCTAAAAAAAAGGGCAAAAGCCTATCTACTCTCCAATTACTTTCTTATGTCATACAAAATGTATATGACGTTTCGAATCCGTGCCCCAGCCGGGTCACGTGCACAGCACGCCTCGGACACGGCTCGGTCTAATATAAATCATGCCTCATAGGGAACGTGCAGGAACTGTACGTGGCAGCATAGAAATGTCATTGTCAAGTAAATTTTACTTATAAGTTTCGGAATTGCAACGCTACGGCACAGTCATCGACGTGCACGTTCCCTATTGTTTGTGACTTACCACTTTAGTGCCATAGTAGATGTGTGCGACGGAGCTGACGAGGCACAGCGCGGCCAGCAGCAGCAGCTCCGTGCCAGCGGACACTGCGGTGCCGAACACCATGCACATGACGAGCGCGTACGGGATCAGCAGAGAGTTGAACGCCTCGCAGCGCGTGTCGCTCATTTGTGACACTATTAGACGACACTGGAATTGCAGGCGGGAAATGTCAGAATAAATTATGGTAGTGCTATCCAGATCTTGCCAGGTAAAGATTGGCCATTTGTATTTTTAGTCAATACCGAAAAGTCTGATTGCTTGGGCCCAAACTATTAACCAATAGGAAAACAGTAAGAGCGGTTGCGCACTATGTCCGATACGAATTCGATCAGAATCCGTCAAAATACTGTCTGAGAAAACTCGGACCGAACTCTGATATTGCTTACGCACTATCTCCGATCCAAATCCGTGATTCAGACGTCATTTTACGCGGAACCGCTAGAGAGCGTTCACGTCACTATATAATTTTTACTCTTTGGTTCCACGTCGTTCGTCATGAGCCCCAATGCTATTGTACGTACGGAGACGCAGAAAAAGTAAACAATTCTGGGCCCCGCCCCCCGACCCGTCTGCCTCTATTCTCGGACGCAGCTTGGATTCGGTTCGGACGTAGTGCGCAACTGTTCATACAAATAATACTATGGCCACTTCGGTCCGTCAATAATCTTATCCGAAATGGAGATTCTTGACGGAGAGAAATCGGATGACGGAAATCGGGTGTAGTGCGTAAGCCACCATACAAATTGTTCTACGACTACGCCGGACCGTCTTTTCACGGATACAGATCGGGTTCAAATTGGACGTAGAGCTTAAGCGCTCTAAACATAATGAGTTGTGATCCTATCTATTTACGAGTTATAACTTTACTGTAGCCAAAGCATGATGCAATTCTTATTTTGGGACTTGATGAACTTAACAATGACGTAGTTGTAGTCAGAATGGCCCAACGACGCTAGATTTGATTTCCTTCATCAGTGATCTATCAACTTGCATGCCTTACAATTCAAATTAGAAATATCTGTGCTGTAGTTAAATGATTAAGTACTTATGAAGACTTTGTGCTAGTAATTTGTGATTATATTCTTTCATATGTAGATCGTTTGAAAATATAATATTTAAACATAAAAGTAGTTTTATTACCCGACTACCGAATTGGAAAAATCCCACAGCAAAAACACATTTTGGGGTTCCGAACATTTGTAAAAAATGGAACCCTTATAGGATCAGGTTGTCTGGCTGAAACAACCGAGCCTTCAATTTTGAAAAAAATGCACCTAATAGTAGGTACTTTAAATATATATAACAGGAAATCCTATAAGAAATATATAGTGTTAGTAAGTCTATGTTACAAAAATGAGATTAGTTCGAACCCTAGCCTTTAAACTCGCACTTGGCAACTGCCTCAGTTTTTATTTGAACTAGCTTTTGCCCGCGGCTTTGCTCTCGTTAAAGTAGCTTACAATGTAGTATAGTCTCCAGGGAGGAATCGCAGTGCTTTTGCCGAAACAGTTACACAATAAGGCCGCCGGACCTCTGTCTGCTTCAAACATTCTGCCACCACCAGGTGATTCCGAAGTCGCTGATTCAACCCATTATCATTTTCAAACAAGACACAAAAACTTACATTAATATTAGAGAAGATAGTGCCGGTGAGTATGTAGAAGATCCGGGGCGCGCGGTTGATGATGTCGTTGGGCGAGTACATGGCCCACAGCGAGCTCAGCACGAAGAAGATGAACAGCGGCACCAGCGGCCGCACCGCCTCGCTGAACGAGCGCAGCTTGCCTGTGCCGTCGCGGTACGACCTGCGGATAGCAGCATGTTACGAGATGGATTTATCTGTAGGTATAAAGAGTGGCACCGGAGGTAAAGTTCTGTGGAAATTGGTGGGCATAGTGATGCAGAGGAATAAGAAGTATAACGTGAGGTAAGTTTGGATCGTTATTATAAGGGTAGGAAGACTAAAGACATGACGCACGAAGCCATTTCCGCGAAAATAAACTTGAGCGAATGGACGTTTGCGCGAACCTTCATGGTATGGCCCAGGTCGATAAAAGAATTGGGGTCAAAATCCAAAATTGAGATGGCGGAAACAAAAATTTGGAAATATTCGTCATGGTTGTCACTGTCTTCGTAAAGGCTCACAGCCTCCCGTCATCGAGTCCTGGATAATTTATTGCAACGCTTTTTTTCTACAATTTTTGTGTGGCAAGTGATGAAGAGATGTTGATTTTGTGTAGAAACCTTTAGCCAAACAACTGTCACACTCACTTGTAAATATTCCACAAGATGACAGTCTGGCTGGTGAGCATGGCGGAAAAGTACAGCACGAACTCGAACACGACGCCCGGCGCGATGCCGCCCGGCAGAGGAATGTGCCACGCCTCTGGTCCGAATACTGACGTCACCATCAGTAGGATACACGAACCCTGCGAGCAATCCTAGAGTTACTGGACAAATAAGTCATCAACATCATCACTTCA
>NDFZ01004188.1:0-48597 GCA_002192655.3 Mamestra configurata
GGTTTGACCGTTGGTGGAGTAGAGTTGTATCACCGCAGGTACTAGTTCACCAAAGTTGCGAAGGTTCCGCAAGTTTTGGATGTTAATTGCGTCGGCACCCCAATAAAGCAATCCGCTCTTCTGGGACACCAGCTAGATCGATTCTCTAACATTAACAGAGACGATACGCACCTGTTATATCCGGCTCGAAGGACCACTTTTATGTATGGCTCAGAGGTAGCCAGTTACTTACAGTTGAGTTGTTGGATGTGAGTTGACGAAAACCACAGACTTCACTATAATTTAGTTTATTCGTAAAAGTTACACGAAAGTTCTGTTGGATGCTAATCCGCGGTAATAGCGCTACGGCAGCTATTGGTCAACTAAAATCTTATTATTTTATAATTATAAAAGTAAATAAAACGAGTAGCGAAAAGTAGGTCGCGGCGTTAGCAATTTGCCTGTACGTGAACCGTACAGNAAGTCTCCTGCTTGATAAGGAGGGAAGTAGAAATTATATTTTTCTTACTCCTCCGCTATGCTTTTTTTATTAATTTCGTTGCGGGATCCAAGACAGTTGAATCGTTTTACCGGGACTCCTCGAGCTTCATTGACTCCTTCGTTTTTCTGGTGGTAGATTCTGGCTTTTAGGAATTGCAGTGGTCGGGATTGTGTGGCGGGCTTGTTCAAAAACGTAGCTACCGGTAGTTGGAAGCTCGAACAATCTGGCGGCAGTCTTGCCAAGGGGAATCATATTAATAATTAATAAGGGGCTCATGGTCGAAAAAGTTTTGATGTTACACGCTTTAGATTATTTTTCTATCCTTGTCACACAAAACGTCGTTTGTACTGAATGTCGCAAATTTAGTTGTGACCGACACACTGACTTGCGAATGACGTCACAATCAAAAAGTGCTGTCTCTATTTAGTATAGAAATTAAAATCCTTTCAATTCCGTTATTGTTTTTGGATTTTTAAACGGTTATTGCGTCTTGCTTTTTCTTTAGATTTTGAGAAATATTATAACAAAATCCAATTAAATACTGCCTTGTCTTTCACAAAAACTAAAGTGAAAGAATGAAATCCTGCGATGTTGCGGTTAAAGTGTTGCGGGTATCATGATAAGGCAGATCCATAATACCGATGCTTTTAACCGCAATGCTGCACTCTCATTAGTACCGGAATCTACCTTCTGGCTGACATTTTGTTACACAGAGGGGACTCTGTGTAACAAAATTGTTTGTCGCAATCCTATATTTGTAATATAGGATTTCAGGATGCGTATAATATTTATTTAAATAACCGAGAGTTGAGTTTTATTTAACTACGCATATGTAGGCGCGTAGTTAAATAAAACTTAACTCTCGTCACTTAGCAAATAACACCGCTCAAGTCATTTTTTAATTCGAAAACTCTGATCAATTTATTGTAACCAATGACCTGGGGTGCTTGGATAATATTATTATAATTATTCCTTTATGTCAGGCGACTGTGCTCATACAAAATACAATACAAAATATAAAATTAGACTAGATTTGGTTGATCGCTGGAAGAGTCAGTTTGATTTGATTTGGGTGAAAGAGTTTTATCCAATGATATTAAAAAGTATGAACCGCGATTTTCGATTTCAGTGGTGTTGTTTGACCAACGGAACAGTGTAAGTTTCATCAAAATTCGTTCAGTAGTTTTTGAGATAGACAGTTAAGTGTGTATACTAGGACGTTAAGCTATTTAGTCGTTGACTTAACAGCGTAATTCTAAAACACGTCAGTAATTAGTTTCAATGACAATGACATGACAACTGAAAAAAAAGATGAGAGGCTGGTGACCTCAAAAAATAGTTGGCATATTTACTTTAGTTTTAAAGTATTAAACTTTTACTTCTGACTTTTTAATTAGGTATTAATTTAATAAATTACAGATTTGAAGTCGGTTTAATTTTTTTAAATTAGGTACTTTTTTTACTTTTAATCTAATGTTTTAGCATACTATTACGAAGTAACGAGATGCCCGGTAGCCTCTGCTTCCATATAGACCAAACGCTAGGCTTCTTCTGGATAAGCTCGCTCCATCGTCGACTTTGTCTCTATCATCTATGACCTAGACTAGAGTCAAGAGCAAACTCATCTCAAATAAAAAAAAATAAAAGAAACTTATTAGTGAGTGTCGTCACAGGCTGTGACTACTTTGACTATGTTTTTGACAGCCGAAATTTTTTGTCGGTACAATAGCTCAGGGCAGGCAGGGTACATTGCTCGTAGAACAGATGATCGATGGGGCCAAAAAGTTCTGGAGTGGCGACCGCGTACCGGAAGATGCAGCTTTGGAAGGCCTCCTACAAGGTGGACCGATGACCTGTTGAGGGTCGCGGGTAGCTGATGGATGCGAGACGCATAGGACCGGTTTAAAACTCAAACTCAAAGCATTTATTTCAATTAAACCATTACAGGCACTTTTGAATAGTCAAGGTCGGTCTGTCCAAAGAGATGAAGCTAATTACACGTTCCAAAGTGTAGATCTCTATGGAGAAGAATATGCAAGAAACTCCATGGACACTCTTTTAAATAAATGTTTTTTACAATGATATGGTTACATCATTCGTGTGAAAATTATACAAACATACATATATGTGAGAACGATGTTGAAAGACTTGCACGATCAAGCGTCCGAAGTAAAAAAAAAAGATTAAAAATTTATTGTGGCGACACTTGGGGGTAGCCTATGTCCAGCAGTGGACGTCTTTCGACTGATATGATGATGATAACAATAGCGCAGACATGCATTTTAAATCAAATGACGACTTTTGTCGCTCCAGGTGTGGCTTTTCTGTAGCAAATTCCCTGTTCGAAATAAAACAAACTGACCTCAAACCCAGTCGCATAACTTCTCAAACTATTTATAAAAAGCAATGCCGTAAGAAGCTCCATGCATCTTCTAGGTGCACAATGTGCTTCTTCGTCTTAAGAAGAACTGTGAGCAATGTCTACTTCAGCTAAAAGTTAACATTCATAAATCGCTTTAATGCTTTAACTTTGTATGAGACAGACGCCCGACAAAAACTGGTTGAATCTGCATTGAAGTTAGTTTTTTGAGAACGCTCATATTATGGTAGTTTAGTTTTTCAGTTAGGTTTTTCTGTATTAATTGACAAGCTAATCCTTCTGCAATACCAAAAGGCACGGCAGCATGTGCGAAGGATTGTCCCCTCTTAAGGTACAGCATAGCATACTGTTACATAATTTTTTCATGTTTTCTAAACCTGACTTCAAGGGCGTGTAGAGTAGATTCGAATATGCGTCTGCTTTTATCAACTTCAATATGTAAGGGGAAATGTACTGTTGTTCTACTGGTATATACGCACTAACTTATGAACATGCCTATGGGCACGCTCAAAATAATTCTACTTTGTAATTCTATAATATTATTCTTGTCTTTTACAATGTGTTTGTTGTTGTCGTTGTCTGTGTCGAATAAATGATTTTTTTCTGTTTTCTTACGTTAATTGAACTTTAGGTACGTCCTGCGATTTTGCTCCTTAGCCTAATCCACAGGAACCGTGCGTTTTCCAGAATATAAAGAAGCCTGTGACGTCAGCGTTAGTGTATTTTTCTGTCAGTAATTAGAAAGGATTTTCGTAACCGGATCAATAATTACATGTACTTTGTAGTGGTTTTTATTTGGAAGTCGATTGTATTTTTTTGGAAAATAGTATTTTTTTTATTTTTCACTTTTTCACAGTCTTGTTTATTTATTTGTCTATCACCGAAGTTCTTCATCAGATCTTTACGAAATTGAATGAAACCATTTCGGAATATAACTCTTTCAAATAAAAAATTAATTTTGCAAATCTGTTTATACTATGACGGAGTTATGCCCGAAAAAAAACATCTGTATTGAAAACATCCTCCTTTTTGAAGTCTGTTAAAAAAATGTTTCCGTTTGTTAATTTGTGTGTTATTAATTTATTAATAATAAATATAGATCGAAAGATAAACCATACTACGACATGCCAATGTCAATAATGAGAGAGACAGTGTTATACAGGACGTATAGCGTTGTTCCTTTTACACAACGGATTCATGATGACAATGAAACGTCATATTAACGGGCTGGATGCTGTTGACAGTAATTTTGTTGTGTAAATTTGGTTGTTTATCTAAATAGTTATGTATGTATTGGTTGGTATCCTATTATTCCGAAGATTAGATGTAATTGTACAAGTGCGACTTGTACAATTAGGGCCTACGCACAACGTGACGCAATGGCACAGGATTTTGCCACGGGTCAGCGCACACTAGCCGCTTAGACATATATACGTATTCTTGATAGAGGCCTACCGAGACATCCCCCGACGTGCCGTGTCATGCCGCCACGGGATCCCTTAGCGCGCTCTCCAATGCTGTTTCAAATATCCCTTTCGATGCCACGGAATCAATTCAAAACACTGGCATTTATGTCGTATTCCTACTAAATAAATTTGAATGTCTTATGGTAAACATTTAAATCTTCTGCCATTCCGTCGCAGTGTGCGTAGGCCATTAGAGTTTCGTTAAATAAGTAAACGAAATCATTTTACTATCAAGTAAATAATACTAACTGTAGAATGAAGATTCTCGGGAAGTATACTTCTGGACACATCTATTGGCCCACCTTGTATTTTCAGTTTCGTTTGGTCCTAGCTAAAATTTTATATTAGGTCGAGCAAAAAGTTTTTATGCAGTTTTGAACCTGGCACATTCACAATTTCATTCAATAGTCTTTTTTTGAATTTCGAACACAGAATTTAAAGAAACAAAAGACAATTTGGAGCCTGTTTGTTGATATCAAACAATCGAATACTAAGAAAACTTGGTTTTATTGGTTTACTTGGATTTAATTCTTGAAAAAGTGATTGATATCTTTGGTTTTGCAACAAACATTACTTATTCTTAACATTAAGGTGAGGTTCTATCAATAATCTATGGATACTTCACCTGAAGTCGCCGCCCAAGCTGTGGCACTTATTCAGGCCGGACACAGCCAAAGAAACGTGAGTGCTCAACTTAATTTAAGTCGATCTGCGGTCCGAAATGTTTATCGGAGGTACCTAGAGACTGGCGGCTTTGTTCGTCGCCAAGGAAGGCCACGATCTCGGGTCACAACTGAAAGGCAGGATCGATTCATCGTGACGACCAGCTTGAGAAATCGTCACCTTACCTCCATTGAGATACAAAACCAACTTCGCGACTTCCACGGAGTATCTGTGAGCGCTCGAACTGTTCGGAGAAGGTTAAAAGAACGCGATATGGTACCACACAAGCCAGCTAATGGGCCCAAACTAACGCGAGCCCACCGAACAGCGCGCCTTCATTTCGCACGCAGTCATTTAAATTGGACACAGCAAGATTGGAGCCGTGTACTCTTTTCTGATGAGTCTAAAATTGTGTTACATGGCAATGATGGAAGGAAGAAGGTCTACCGACGTAAGGGAGAGCGTTTCGCACAATGCTGCTTTGAAGAGAGGGTTGCTTATGGCGGTGGCTCATGGACTGTCTGGGGCGGTATATCCGCGAGCGGCAAAACTCAACTTGAGGTTGTTACAGGACCACGGCTGCCAACATTAAATGCTGAAAGGTACATTCGTGAGTGCTTAGAACCTCACGTGATACCATACGCGGACTATGTGGGCCCAAATTTCCTTTTTATGCATGATAATGCAAGAGCCCATGCGGCCGGCATCGTCAGGGAATATCTTCGGGATGTGAACATCACAGTTATGGACTGGCCAGCCAGAAGCCCAGACATGAACCCCATTGAGCACATGTGGGACGAGCTAAAAAGACGTGTTAGGGCTCGTCAGCCAGTTGCCCAGACGATGCAGGAGTTGAAAACTGCCATAGAAGAGGAATGGGAGATGATCCCTCAAAATTGCATAGAGCGGTTGATAAACTCTATGCCTAATCGTATGAGAGCTGTGGTAGATGCCCATGGAGGCAACACGCGTTATTAAATTAAACCTTTATTTGATAAAACATGTTTTTTATTCAAAAATCAATTGCCTTTAACAAGGCGCATATCCGACTTGTTAGGCGTAGCTCCATGTCGTATGGTATTCTGAATTCAAATTTAAAACAATACGATCGAAAAAGATGGTAAAATGTATCAGGTTTAAAACTGCATCAACAGTTTTTGTTCAATCTAGCAATCATATTTCGGTAGGGGCCATCGAAACCTAAGCTCTAAGGTGGGCCAATACATGTGTCCAGAAGTGTATTATTTTTATTAATTTTTCTGATGATTTTTGGAGGTAAATATAGCCCCGGGAGTTGTGCATTTTTTTCTGGGAATAGCTTTTTATGAAGTTTTCTAACAGTGAATGAATTTTCGGAATCGATACTTCCTAAAAAAATATTTTACAAACGTAACACAATTTTACCTTTTTATAAAAAAACCTTTTTTTTCTCTCTTTACGATTATTTGCTGCTTGCTTTAAAAGCTTTCAGTGGTTTGGTGTAGCTTTTTTTAAACAATATCAAAAAATATGTACTTAAGCAAAAACATCTGTTTTTGCTTAAGTACATATTTTTTGATAAGGAACATTAAAAGGATATAACATAACTAAATAACATTAAAGCAAATAGATATGCAGGGTGATAGGTAATAAAGTTCGTTCCTTGAAATGGATTAAGCTAGAGCTGATTTGCAACGATTTTGATCCCGAAAACTTGGGGTCCATACGTGGTAGTTTTCGATGTTTTTAAGATTTTTAAAAAATGTACTCCCTCACGACCAAAACTAAAAATTGTCCACTCTGGATTCTAAAATTATTTTTCAGATACGCCTTGAACGAATAAATCCCTTAAACAACAATTTATAAAAACAATAGCCATATCTTAGCCAGGAACTCTCGGATATTGTGTTTGCTATTTAACATCCTTCACAACCCTAAAACGCCTTCCTATTTGCGTGAACGCTTCTCCTATTCCCGTCCTTCTGATGCGCCTTGCAGGTCGCATCTTAGAAATCTCCTTAAATCCCCTCCCCACTCTACCGATTTTTATTCCTATTCATTTACTGTGCACGCGGTACGGTTGTGGAATGCACTGCCGCCTGACATTAGGGAATGCAAAACTCTTCCAGATTTTAAAAGAAGAGTGAAAGAACACTACCTTTCGGTACCATCATAGTTGCATATTTTAAGTATATGTTATTATTATTCTTATAGTATTATTTAAGTAGTATGTATTAGTATGATATTAATTTTAGTCATATTTATTATAGTATGTTATATTTAAAGTTTTTTTGTCTTTTTATGTTAACATAACTTTTACACACGATGTCTACATATCTTTTATTCGACTCTCCTTTCGCAGGTATGCTGGAAGAGATTTCTTTAGAAATAAGCATCACCTTTGTACCTATTTTTCTGTTCCCTTCTTCTTATTTATTTGTTAAATGTGTGTACATAAACTGTTAAATAAATAAATAAATCTTTGGCAATGAAGCGTCGTAAAGTTTCTTGAAGCATCTCTTGATTATTGAGACAGTTAGCTCAAAATAGATGTATGTACTTGATGTACAAATTACACGATACATTTCCTTACTAACAATAAGCTTTCTAAAATGGTATAATAATAGCCACTTTTGGCACGTGTTGGAAAAATAAACTCAATTGTTTGACAAGGTAGTAATTTGATGGTACTTGGTAGTACACTTTATTCGATTTCGCTACTTATCGCGTATTTTATTAATTATACTAGTGGACCGCCCCGGCTTCGCCCGGATATTAATGTTTTTTCAAAATTTTCTTTCGTAAGAACCTTCTCCTGGCAATAACAAACACAACCAAAAAAGAATTAGCGAAATTGGTCCAGCCGTTCTCGAGTTTTGCGCTTAGCAACACATTTAGCGATTCATTTTTATTATATAGATTACGTTGTGACATCTATTTTCGGTATGTTCAGATAATAATTTCTATAGTTTGAACTTTACGAAGCTTCGTTATGCAATTTTTTAACAAATTGTTGTAAGAAGGATTCATTCGTTCAAGAGCTATCAGAAAAAAAATATTTGAATTTCCAGAGTGGAACAGATTTCCCACTATTTGCAGTATTTGGTCATGAGGTAGAAAATTTCTAAAACATCGATAACTCGAAAACCACCCAAGAATAATATGGACCCCAAGTTTTCGAGGTCACAATTGTTGCAAATCAGCTCTAGTTTAACCCATTTCAAGGAATGCACTTCACTTGCACTTTAAATTCTTCCGTTACTAAGTGACTGACAGACAACTGAGGATGGGAAATCATCAACGGAGGCATAAACTAGTAATCTATGTTTAATCTAGAATCGAGATAATTGATAGGTATTGATTTAAGAGACCACCTTCCCTCTCTGTCATTGATAGACGGAAATGTGTCAAGTCATCAAAATAATGACAGTTTTGAACTACATGAAATTGTTAGATATTTCTATGTTTATTTAAAGGATTATGTAAGAAAGAAGTAAGTGAATATGGCATTTTCAAGGAAAACAGTTGAACCAAAAAGGTGTAGTATACTGTTAACCAGATTTCAACGAAAATGGCACCCGAGACGGCGGCAAATGTTGCGCCCTGGTATAATTTTGAATTTGGAGTTTTTGTTTCATGTTGGAAAGGTAAAAAGTATTACTGCGACTGTAATCTATAATAATAACGAACAAATCAATAAGTGTTTCATTACTATACAGAAAATACGCGAGGGAGACTAACCTCAAAAGCAAAAAAAAAATACTTCTTTCCCATTTATAAAATGTACTTTTTTATTTCAGAAAAATCCATAGCACCACCTTTAATGGAAAATAGTGATTTAATTCAGCATGACAGGATTGTTATTTATTTTTATATTTATGAGCAATTAAAATAATATCTAAAACCTTCGCAGTCAATCCGAAAATAGAGCTCATTTTCGGATTGACTGCGAAGTTCCAGGGCCCAAGAGGTTCTACACAAAGCGCTATTCTATCAGCGAATGCGATTGTCGAAATTCGAAATATAAGGGATTGATCACGTGATATTTCGACAGCGTTTATCAATCCCATACATTTTTACTTTTTACTTTTTACCTTTTACTTTTTACTTTTTATAATAATAATATATATATATATATACCGTATGTTGGATGACGCCGTACTTGATAGACTGCGTCTGGAGTCACGGAGTCGCCGCGTCTCACCTGCTTCGCCACCGGCCGCGGTGCAAATACAATCTAGTGTTTCACCGCGACCCAACAACGTCGGTGAAGATGATGATGATGGGGCTATATCCGTGAGTACCCAATGCAATGAGCGATTGAGGAGCGCTTTGGAGGATGCTTTCCGAGAGTATGGCTCCACACCGCCTGAGCTTAGGCCCCGTCTACCTCGTTTGCCCATGCATAATAAAAATAGGGCGCTGGTGTGTGCTCTAGATTCGCAGCTAACAAATTGTTTTGATAGCAGCGAAGACCTCGCCGATACCCACTCGATCTTGTACTATGCGGCTGCAGCGGCATGTCGTGTAGCTCATGTCAAATTTCCCAACAGTGACAGAGCTACACGACCAGCTGTACCAGCTTGGCAGTGCAGGATCGAGCGTCGTATCGGTGAGGCTAGAGCACTCATCGGCAAACTTATCTGCTTCAGGGAGGGCAACACTCGCCGTAGAGTGATGCGCTTTGTGAGGCGGGCGTTCTCGGGGACTGATACTAGTCCTCGGGATTATCTGACCCGCGTCACAGAGCGTATCGACTTCCTGAAGCAGAAAATCTATGCATAGGCAAACCGTATACGTCGATACAAGCGGCGAGTGGAGCGATACACTCAGAATCGCACATTCCAAAGCAATGAGAGGTGGGTTTATAGGGCTTGGGAGCGACCGGACCAAGGTNTTTTTACTTTTTACTTTTTACTTTTTACTTTTTACTTTTTACTTTTTACTTTTTACTTTTTACTTTTTACTTTTTACTTTTTACTTTTTACTTTTTACTTTTTACTTTTTACTTTTTACTTTTTACTTTTTACTTTTTACTTTTTACTTTTTACTTTTTACTTTTTACTTTTTACTTTTTACTTTTTACTTTTTACTTTTTACTTTTTACTTTTTACTTTTTACTTTTTACTTTTTACTTTTTACTTTTTACTTTTTACTTTTTACTTTTTACTTTTTACTTTTTACTTTTTACTTTTTACTTTTTACTTTTTACTTTTTACTTTTTACTTTTTACTTTTTACTTTTTACTTTTTACTTTTTACTTTTTACTTTTTACTTTTTACTTTTTACTTTTTACTTTTTACTTTTTACTTTTTACTTTTTACTTTTTACTTTTTACTTTTTACTTTTTACTTTTTACTTTTTACTTTTTACTTTTTACTTTTTACTTTTTACTTTTTACTTTTTACTTTTTACTTTTTACTTTTTACTTTTTACTTTTTACTTTTTACTTTTTACTTTTTACTTTTTACTTTTTACTTTTTACTTTTTACTTTTTACTTTTTACTTTTTACTTTTTACTTTTTACTTTTTACTTTTTACTTTTTACTTTTTACTTTTTACTTTTTACTTTTTACTTTTTACTTTTTACTTTTTACTTTTTACTTTTTACTTTTTACTTTTTACTTTTTACTTTTTACTTTTTACTTTTTACTTTTTACTTTTTACTTTTTACTTTTTACTTTTTACTTTTTACTTTTTACTTTTTACTTTTTACTTTTTACTTTTTACTTTTTACTTTTTACTTTTTACTTTTTACTTTTTACTTTTTACTTTTTACTTTTTACTTTTTACTTTTTACTTTTTACTTTTTACTTTTTACTTTTTACTTTTTACTTTTTACTTTTTACTTTTTACTTTTTACTTTTTACTTTTTACTTTTTACTTTTTACTTTTTACTTTTTACTTTTTACTTTTTACTTTTTACTTTTTACTTTTTACTTTTTACTTTTTACTTTTTACTTTTTACTTTTTACTTTTTACTTTTTACTTTTTACTTTTTACTTTTTACTTTTTACTTTTTACTTTTTACTTTTTACTTTTTACTTTTTACTTTTTACTTTTTACTTTTTACTTTTTACTTTTTACTTTTTACTTTTTACTTTTTACTTTTTACTTTTTACTTTTTACTTTTTACTTTTTACTTTTTACTTTTTACTTTTTACTTTTTACTTTTTACTTTTTACTTTTTACTTTTTACTTTTTACTTTTTACTTTTTACTTTTTACTTTTTACTTTTTACTTTTTACTTTTTACTTTTTACTTTTTACTTTTTACTTTTTACTTTTTACTTTTTACTTTTTACTTTTTACTTTTTACTTTTTACTTTTTACTTTTTACTTTTTACTTTTTACTTTTTACTTTTTACTTTTTACTTTTTACTTTTTACTTTTTACTTTTTACTTTTTACTTTTTACTTTTTACTTTTTACTTTTTACTTTTTACTTTTTACTTTTTACTTTTTACTTTTTACTTTTTACTTTTTACTTTTTACTTTTTACTTTTTACTTTTTACTTTTTACTTTTTACTTTTTACTTTTTACTTTTTACTTTTTACTTTTTACTTTTTACTTTTTACTTTTTACTTTTTACTTTTTACTTTTTACTTTTTACTTTTTACTTTTTACTTTTTACTTTTTACTTTTTACTTTTTACTTTTTACTTTTTACTTTTTACTTTTTACTTTTTACTTTTTACTTTTTACTTTTTACTTTTTACTTTTTACTTTTTACTTTTTACTTTTTACTTTTTACTTTTTACTTTTTACTTTTTACTTTTTACTTTTTACTTTTTACTTTTTACTTTTTACTTTTTACTTTTTACTTTTTACTTTTTACTTTTTACTTTTTACTTTTTACTTTTTACTTTTTACTTTTTACTTTTTACTTTTTACTTTTTACTTTTTACTTTTTACTTTTTACTTTTTACTTTTTACTTTTTACTTTTTACTTTTTACTTTTTACTTTTTACTTTTTACTTTTTACTTTTTACTTTTTACTTTTTACTTTTTACTTTTTACTTTTTACTTTTTACTTTTTACTTTTTACTTTTTACTTTTTACTTTTTACTTTTTACTTTTTACTTTTTACTTTTTACTTTTTACTTTTTACTTTTTACTTTTTACTTTTTACTTTTTACTTTTTACTTTTTACTTTTTACTTTTTACTTTTTACTTTTTACTTTTTACTTTTTACTTTTTACTTTTTACTTTTTACTTTTTACTTTTTACTTTTTACTTTTTACTTTTTACTTTTTACTTTTTACTTTTTACTTTTTACTTTTTACTTTTTACTTTTTACTTTTTACTTTTTACTTTTTACTTTTTACTTTTTACTTTTTACTTTTTACTTTTTACTTTTTACTTTTTACTTTTTACTTTTTACTTTTTACTTTTTACTTTTTACTTTTTACTTTTTACTTTTTACTTTTTACTTTTTACTTTTTACTTTTTACTTTTTACTTTTTACTTTTTACTTTTTACTTTTTACTTTTTACTTTTTACTTTTTACTTTTTACTTTTTACTTTTTACTTTTTACTTTTTACTTTTTACTTTTTACTTTTTACTTTTTACTTTTTACTTTTTACTTTTTACTTTTTACTTTTTACTTTTTACTTTTTACTTTTTACTTTTTACTTTTTACTTTTTACTTTTTACTTTTTACTTTTTACTTTTTACTTTTTACTTTTTACTTTTTACTTTTTACTTTTTACTTTTTACTTTTTACTTTTTACTTTTTACTTTTTACTTTTTACTTTTTACTTTTTACTTTTTACTTTTTACTTTTTACTTTTTACTTTTTACTTTTTACTTTTTACTTTTTACTTTTTACTTTTTACTTTTTACTTTTTACTTTTTACTTTTTACTTTTTACTTTTTACTTTTTACTTTTTACTTTTTACTTTTTACTTTTTACTTTTTACTTTTTACTTTTTACTTTTTACTTTTTACTTTTTACTTTTTACTTTTTACTTTTTACTTTTTACTTTTTACTTTTTACTTTTTACTTTTTACTTTTTACTTTTTACTTTTTACTTTTTACTTTTTACTTTTTACTTTTTACTTTTTACTTTTTACTTTTTACTTTTTACTTTTTACTTTTTACTTTTTACTTTTTACTTTTTACTTTTTACTTTTTACTTTTTACTTTTTACTTTTTACTTTTTACTTTTTACTTTTTACTTTTTACTTTTTACTTTTTACTTTTTACTTTTTACTTTTTACTTTTTACTTTTTACTTTTTACTTTTTACTTTTTACTTTAGAATGTCACTGGTCTAGAGCCTCTGAAGTGTATGTTGTACGTGTTTAAGGTTGAGTGCTGCGTATAATAATTAATAGTTAAATTTATAACGGGACAAATGAAGAGTCATTGAGGTGCCTCTTACGAGTAGGTGTACTAAATTTTTAATGATGACCAAGTTTTCGTTTTTTTATTTTCAGTTTTACATAACTCGTGCTGGAAGGAAAAACAACAACATCGAACAAAAACTGTTGGACGACATCGAACAGGCGTAAGGTTATTTTGAAGCATTCCTATACCGAACAACTTATCTTGAGATCATGTCACTATTGCTGATGTGGCAGCCTTGGCTAATATGACGACTTTGGAATATTTACTGGAAGGGGAGTGGGAGTGTTCTGTATTCTGTGCCCTACATGCATTGTTCAATTATTAAATGTGTTTTTTTTGAATTTCAAATCAAATAAGAATGAACACTTGCTTTTGAATTAATAAAGCTCCGTATCCAATTTCTAATTCCTGAAAAACCTTGGAAGACATTCGTTTAGACCTTCCGAACCTTTATCTACCTAGTGTTTTCTATTACAATATAAACGCGTACGAAATACGTTTATAACATGCAGACAATAAAATTCCCACACGGTAAAATGTAATTTCAAAAATATAACCGTGTTAATAAGATTGCGATCGTACCAATAACATTATACAAGTAATTTAACACCAAATATTATACTCATACATAATCTAAATAAAAAACTTATTGTTGAAAATAACATTGCTACTCGCGAAAATTAGGTACAGTGGCGTGCAAAAAGAAGTTGGTAAGAAAGTAAAGAAGAAAGAAATAAAAGTGTTTGTAGGCGCCAAGCGTGATCGGTAACTGATGTTTTTTCTCCTATAAAAAGATTAAATTCTAAAATAGGTAACCGAGTTCCAGTTTGCAGTTAAATAGCCAACTGTACAGGCATGCGACCATTTTTTATCTCTGTCAGATGACTAAACATCTGTGATGGTATAATTTTCGACTTACTATTATATGTTTGATGGCAGGTGCAAGAAAATTGCCTTTGAAATTCGAAAGATGTCCACACATTTTTGCACGAGACTGTACATGTCGCAACTCACAAGCCTTATTTCGGGGCAACCTTATATCCGATTTTACGTCTAGAAATGGCTTTTGTACAACTTATATTTTCTTATACAGAATAAATTTGGGGATGGTTGAAAGGGAAAATGCTTTAGGATGTTTTGGGACCCCACGACTCAGGGTTCAGAGAGACCCCTAGCATGCAAAGTTCCGCGTGACCTTTCATATTGCCCAACAACTTTGTAATACGTTGTTACTGAATCGATTTGCCAGTGTGCCCAAGATTTGTCACGGAGTTATTTGCTATCCAGAATTGAATATTTAAATTGAGTTATAAATCTTGCCTGGGTAGTTAATTGTAAAGTTGATTCCAACTGAAAAATATTATTTCCTTTAAAACATAGGTTTCATGTTCCTTTTGGAATTAACTTGAGTGTTTCTATAAACAGCATTAACTAACATTCGGACAAAAACAAAGAAAGAAAACCGGATAAGTGCGAGTCAAACTCGCGCACCGAGGGTTCCGATCGAGTATTGATTTTTTCGAGTAAACATTGCCTACAGAAGTTTATAAACTATGAAAAAAAAATATAACAGGTAAGATTGAAGAACAAACTTAATTTTGTTGTTCTCCCAAACATCAATGTACGTCACGGTCAATTCTTCAATCGAAAATATAAGTTTGTAATGTAAACAATGATTTTTAAATAATAAAACTATAAATTCCCAATTTTCAGACTTTCTCCTGTACTTATACTATAAGATTTCATGATTCTAAGTCAATGGGAAGTACCCTATAGGTATTGATTCCCTTGCGAGCATAATATGAGCCATTAAACAGCGTAAACTTAGAAGTTTGATTTTTTTACTGCTCCAAGAGGTAGCAGGTTTGAGAATTTGATATTAATTTCAGCTTGATTCCTCCACGCGTTCCTGAGAAAAAAGGTCTTGATAAACGGACAGACAGATGGACAATTAAGTTATCCTATAAGGGTTCCGTTTTTGCCGACTGAGGTACGGAACCCTAAAAAACATGGCATCGTTAACTAGCAACCGCTTTTTATTTTCCCCGTATGTGCTAAATTCGAGGCGTTGACTTATCTAAATAGGTTAGCATAATGCTCGTGCATCAGACTAATTTATATCGTGCATGCTTCTTTAAAATATTCACAAAGTTTCGGAATAATTTAGTTTTTATATCCATTACCTTCACATAACATTTAGCTTTTAGGTTTAAAATATTTAATCGCTTTTTAAATTACTGACTGAAAAGTGGTTCTTTTTGCTGTCGATATTTATTTTTGTGTGTTCTTGTGTGAAAATGTGAAAAATATTTTAACTCTATTTTGAGTAATCAAAATATAGTTAAAATATTTTACAATAAAATCCGTAATATTTTTACTGAGAAACAGTATCAAAAGCCAGTTTCAAGAAAAATAAATCAAACCAAATCAAAGGCACCAGCCCGAAACTGGTTCACACATAAATTTCTCAGTAGGCAGTTGTCTTTAGATAATGTACCTCGAAGTACAAAGGACGATTAAAACAATGTAAATTAAACGTTGGTCCATTTATTAAGACCCTTCTTGGAAAGCGTGGCACTTCTCTCTATTTGAATTATTTATTGAAATTTTCACAATGAAAGAGATTAACCCGATTTTTACACTCGCTGTCTGCTAATTGTTTTAAATTTTAATTACTGAAGAGATATAAGTACTGTTCGTTGTAATTTGCGTAGTATTCTGAAAGGATGTGAATAAATCATATGAAACTGCTATAATAAATTGTCGTGAGGAATTATTGCAATTACCTTCGCAAATGGATTGTTGCAGCTCCACTGATTATACTTACTGCCCATTTTCTCAAATTAAACTTTCACCGTGTGCACCCATTACTATTGCTCATTAAGTCCCTGTTAACCTATTTAAATATTTCTTCAGCATCTTGACGTTAGCTCGTTTGAACTCGCGTCTCAGTACATTTCTCTGGCTGTTGTTCTTAAACACTTTCCTTATATTTACCTAGAAGCTTCAAGGGATGCTTTAAAATAGTTTCAAACTAGCGGAAGCTGTGGAGTCCCTTGCCATATAAATTACCTGATTTATTTTATTACCTCAATGAATTTCATTACTATCTCTAATGGGTGGAGTGGCCTTTGCTCGTGGTCGTTATAATACATCCCTTATTTCAAACAAAGGGTGTTTTATCCCCGGTTATATTTCAACTCCGCGTGTATCCGGTTTATCATTGTTCTTGCTAAGCGAATTCGGAAAGTGGTGCGACGTCAGCACGCCTTACTAACAATAATTAATAACTTAGAGCTGAGACTTGGGTTGGGATGGTATAAGGTAAATTATTATAAGTCGATATACTTGAGTAACGCTGCCCAACTTTTTAATTTTTTGTGCTACAAGAAAAACTACTAAAACGAAGTAAGTAGGTAACCTCGAGTGTTTTTCATTGATTATAATCAATGGAAAACACACAAATACAAACAATACAATAAAAGAAAAGTAACAAAACCATGTAGGTAGTTAATAAGACAATCAACGAGGTTTAAACCCGATGATTGGGTTAAAACCATCTCTGCAGAAAATTATTTGACATACAATCTATATTTAAGAATGATCAAAGCACCTGAGTCTTTCTCCTCAGTCGTTCACTCTTGATAGAGTGGTCGTGGTTTCATGATGATGCACCTTCTCTGGATAATGAGCCCTCACGATATGCGTCCACTTGTTGCGGTCTCCAGCACAACGGGAACATTGGACTATGGAAGCTTGTTTTTTTTTTTTTTTTTAAGGTTGTGAAATCATCAAATGACTTCTTCCGCTCTGGGTGGAGGGGAAGGGCGTGTCAGACTCTTACTGACTAAAACCCATCCGTGTTCCTTCTAAAGCCCTTTGCGTTCCAGGGCCGCGGTGACTCTTTCGAACAAATTTCGCAACCCTGGCAGATGGAAGCTTGTGTTGCAACTTTTATCGAGTCTGCTAACGCGTAGGTGATCGAACCGTGACCGCTTGCCTTCCACTTGTTCCTTGATAACGAGTCGTTTGATGTTTGCAGTGATGTTTCCGAACTATATTTCTGAACTATGTTTCCGAATTATGTTTCCGAACTATGTTTCCGAACTATGATTCCGAACTATATTTTCGAACTATGTTTCCAAACTATGTTTACGAACCATGTTTCCAAACTATGTTTCTGAAAATATGTGAATTCGTATTTGAACACTGGCCCGAAACGCTGTCCAAGGGATCCCCAACAGTCTTCCCCAGCACCACATTTCGAGTGCATCAATTTTGCGTCGATCTTCCAGGCAAACCGTCCACGTTTTGGCGCCATACACAAATATTGGGAAGACTAAGCTACTCATCAGCAGACTTCCGCGGCTTTGGTGATGTTGCGGTAGCTGTAAGAACCTTTTTCAATATTAATCTGCCTCGCCTTTTCCCAAGTATTTTGGGGTCGTTTTCCAGTCTCACCGCCAGCTGAGTACCAGTATTTTCCATAAAGCGATTGTCTAACTGAGCTTCCCACACGATACCCCTGTAAGACTGTTGTCACATTTTCTGGCTTTTGCCAAATTACAGTCTGGCTTAACGTGCTTTCTGAGGCACGGAGGAAGCTCGGTGACTTCTCCTCTATGAACCGACCTCAGCAAGGGCAACCTGAAAGATGCTGATGGTGCTCCTATTATATGTAGAAAAAAAAACATAATTATATATATATTATATTCAAAACAATACAATTTATATCGAACATTATTAATAAAATTCGTAACTTGACAATCGCTAGGAATGTTTAATGAATGTACAAAAAGACTCCAAGTGCGAGTCGGACTCGCGTGCAAAGGGTTCCGAACGAATTAATGAACGAAATGTTAGAATTCGCTACCAAACTGAATTTCCACGAACCCATATCTTTCGTTTGTTTTGCTGTCTAAAATATTTTTAGAAACTGAAATATCTATGATGCTTGTGCATTGGCATTTATATAACGACAGTTACCGTAACCGAAGCAATATTTTTTATCTATTTTCAGATAACCAAGGCGGCTCCAAGTAGTTCCTGTGCTTACTTTGAATAAATAATATGCGTAAAAGCTTCGAAACTGCGCTAATATTTTATCCTGCAGAATTCACTCGTAAGGTGCAACTATGCTGTAATGACTTAGTTATGCTGCTGAAAAATCGAGAGTATAGTCGGCTTCCTCGTAAAGTGTTTTTAGTTAAAAATATCTTATTTCCGCTTATAGTTTGATTGTTATATACTTTAAAACAATATTTAAGGTCATAAGATTTTAAGTAATGTATGTATACTCAGAGACAGAATTTTATTCAAAACTAGAAAGGTTATAAAATATCTTTTTGTCATTATATGTTTGATTCTTCAAACCAGTTCAAACCAATATCTTTTATTTTTTTAAACACTTTTGTTCATAATTCATTATTATAGACCAGAATAACTTGTACAAAGAGAATAAAACTATATCGCATAACTGAAGGTTTTCTGTGTGTGACAAACAAATAAAAAGCCGCTTATCGGTTTTACATTAAACTAACATCACCGTTTTGTTCGGTAACCGACGGATCCATGAAAAAGAGTTTGGTAAAAAGTTCTGCTGGCTGATTTTTTTAACATCATCCAGTTTTTTTCCTGGTATTAAGTATGCGCACACCTAGATCTAAACAGGGTTAACTCAAAAAAGCTCTTTTTTCAGAAAAGGCGAAAATTAAACTTATCACTGTGTCCCTGTCGGCAGGAGTTTCCTGTATAGATTTATGCTATTATGTAGCTGGAAGAAAGATAATGTAGGAATCTTGTATTTTAATGATGTTTTGAGGCTGAATATTAGATTTTTGTAGTTATTTCCCTATTGCTTAACGATGTGTGTATGTATATTTGTTTTGTTATTTTGAATTGAGCCCGCGTTGGTGTATTTAGCCATCTAGCGTCGAGTAGCGGAGATATGTTCAGATCTGTTTTATTGGTGGGTAGGTATTGAGATAAGGAATTCGATGATGTGCACACTAAAAAATCAAAAATAAAAAAAAAAAACTTAAAAAGAAAAAAAAGCAACTGTTTCCTACATTGTGTCGATTAATAGGTTACTTATGCAAATCAGAAAATTCCGAACAACATTTTTTTGTGAATTGATGTATTGTTGTTATTGCGTGTTGTTTTTGTAAAAATGGCTTGAAAATGTTGGTTACTTTTTGAATAAATGTGTTGACCGAACAGCCGCAAAAACGATCATGAAGCAATTACTTAACTGTTGCCACATAATATTAAATACTAGTAATGTAATGATTCAATAATAAGCGGTACCACGCGACAGTTTATCCTGAAAATAGGCTAATTTAACTGAATTTAATAAGCTCAGTATGAAAGGACAATATTTTATGAAAATGCATTTCAATTCACGAGACCAAAACTGTCAAAATTTATATAACGCAGTATTACGAATTATGTGGACGATTGGACGACGACAAAAGGAATGCAGAACCAAATTAAATGTGCAAATGTTTGCATTTCATTGTCTGTTTGGCTTTATAATTTAGTATTTAGTATTTGGCACATTGTTTGGCGTTGAATTGCAATTGAAATGTGTGTGTCACCTTCGCGACTTTTTGGAACAGATAATTATCTTTCCTTGAAATTTACAACTGTTTTAATAAATATTTAACTAACTTTATACACATAAATAAAAATTAAAAAAAAATCCTAACTAAATTAACCCTAAAATATGGCGTCAAAAAATTTATCCGCATCGCTGTCGAATGGAAGTGTACCCAAAAGACTGGCGGCATTGCCACGTTGTATGGCAATGCTTATTCTTTGACCAAGGTAAAAGCCAGCCCTTTGGGTCACGCCATTCTTGAAACTAAGCAACTGTCTCTGGGTCTGGCTGTTTGTGTATGTGACTTTGTATGTTTGTAAACGCACCCACGATACAGGAGAAATTCCTAGTGTGGGGAAACGTTTAAAAAAAAAATATGTAAGGAAGTTGCCAGATGTTGGTCCCTTTCACCCATGAGAAGATTCACTTTTATACAAGATGTTCCTTTTGATATCCCATACCTCTAGGGTATCAATACGACCATGTCGAAGAATCACCTGGCACATGAATTATTTTTCAATTATATTGTTTTTCGTTTTCATTTTCAATACAAAATGATTCGTCAAAGTCACGATTATTTATGTAAACACTCTTACTTGAAATATTTCAACGTTGCATTTTCTTAGCTTAAATATAAATTATTGATTTTAATGAAAATGATTTAAGTACTCGTACTTTTCAATGAAACTTAGATACACACATATCGAGAGTCTATTGTTAGTATTATCTTCGAAACTATGTAATTTTGGAACACTTATTCTTGATCTTTTTGTATTATTTTAACATATAGAATATAAACTTAAAGTTATGGGATATCAAAAGAAACACGTTGTATAAGGTAGTTACTACTTCATTCGTCCAGAATTTGAGTTTACAGAATAACACAACTGAATTAGAAAGATCTGGAATGGACGACTTAAAAGAAAAAGTGTTTATTGAGAGTCGCATATCAGTTACAAAAATAAAAAAAATACTTAACAACACCTGGAACTGAAAGGACTGGAAAAGTGATAAGTACGCGTCGGAGGCTTCAACATATTTTTTTTTTATTGAGAAATGGGTTTGCTCTTGGTCTCGATCACGCCTGATGGAAAGCGATGGATGAGGTCTATGATGGAGGGAGCGTGCCCAGAAGATGCCTGTTCACTCTTGCTTTGACGGCAGTCAGGTTATATGTGGAAGGGAATACAGACGCTGGTAGAGAGTTCCACACTTTGGCTGTGAGTACAATACACGTGGAGGAGAAGCGCTGAGTACCACTAGTCGGGATATCGACCAAGTGCGGATGATAACCAGCAGTACGTCTGGTATTCTGGTAGTAAAAGAGCGATGGTGGGCACACTCCTATAGATAAGTGACGTTCTGTTGGCAGCGTGGCGAAGGTGATTGTCAAATGCGCCCCCGAGACGATCTATTGCAATTGTCAATTTAGCGTGATTGAAAGCAATAGGTGAAAAAAATGATTGATGCTTCAATGGCTCCTGTCAATGGACAAGAGCCATTGAAGCTGCCACTTGACCATTTAACTGAGTCATTGACAATCGTTTCCATCATTCGTGCGTCTGACAGCAGTGATCTTGTCCCTAGCTGCCTGTGCAAATATCAACTGTTCCAATGCCAAAAACCTTACTGAACGCAAACACATTGAAACTTGCAGCAATGGCGCTTCAATTGCAATTGTCAATAACGTCGTGGGTACATTAATGCGCCCCCGAGACGTAAACACATGACAATTGACATTGATATGCCAATTGTGCTAAATTATTGACAATTGCTATTATATATTGACAATAGCCATACCTAGCACTTTGTGTCGAGGCTCTGATCATCTTTGCCGAGAAAGCCACATCATTATAATCAAACAATAAATATTCATAGTAAAACTACTTCTATTTCCAGGAAGGCTAATTTAGTGGACTGAAACTGAAGTAGTTCCAGTATATTCTTGCAAGTACATAAATAAATAGCCAAGTCGTGACTCACTCACTAAAATTTATAACTCTCGTGTGCAGAGTTTTAAACACATCAGCTTAATTAATTCCTTTTTGAATTCGTAGTTCACTTCGCGAAGTTTAATTCGCTTTACAGAAAATTTTTCACTTAATATATTCGGCGAGACTGAGCATTTTGATATTGTTCCATGTTCACGTCGGATTTTTGTGGGCTTGAACTTTAATTTAAATAATTAACATTTATGGTATGGTAATTTGTGTGGATATTTGTGTTTTGTTTATGTGTGATGAATTCGTAAGGCAATTTTGAACTTTCCATAGCGCTCACAGAGTTTGATTGATGCACAAGCAATTGTTTCATGTTTCTGGACCGTAAGTCATAGTCAAAGTCAAAGCATTGATTTCAAATAAACCATTATCAGGTACTTTTGAATTGAAAGTAGGTAGGTATGGCCTGCTAAGGCCAGAGCCTGCCAGGGTTGCGGAATTTGTTCGAAAGAGTCACCGCGGCACTGGAACGCAAAAGGCTTTAGGAGGGAACACGGATGGGTTTTAGTCAGTAAGACTCCAGAAAATATACCATCCTTAAAAAAAAAAGTAGGTACACTTCATCATTCTAGCAGAATATCTGCGACAGGAACTGCAGTGGCCAGTCTGGAAATATCTTGATCATATGCTGACCCAGGTTGGATGCTCTAGAAAAGTCTGGCCAAATGAGGCCATCCTAAATTTAGTGACAGTGTGGAGCATCTGCTCAGAACAGGCGCCACGTCATTTCCTGCTCAGGATATGTATACTGAGCAGGAAATGACGTGGCGCCTGTTATATGTATAAAACTACCTTAAACAGTGTTTAGATTTTTATTCTTACGTCATTCGTATTTATTGAGTTTTAAAGGAAAATCAACCACTTACCTGGTTGCAGGAAAAAATCGTGATTTGAAAAATATGGTTATTAGCGTACTCAGAAATATTGCCTATACTTCGTTAATTAAAGGTAACAAAGTCTGTAAGTACAAGAGTAAATCATGTTACGGGTTGGTACAACCTAGTATAGTGCCGTAATTCGGGACGTAAATCAATTAACTCTGCCAATCGAAGTACGTACATACCTAGTGCACTGTATAGACTACTCAAAATATAACAAAATCATAAGGCAATAATTGACAGACAGAAAATGAATTCACATTATTTCATGTCAAGAAAACCAGAAACACAAAAGCAAGTAAATTTTTTTCTTTCTTTAAAAACATAGCTTAATAATTACTTAGCGAGTAGGTATACAGCAAACCATATTTATAAAAGAAAAATAAACGGTGGCAGTATTTTAAGTACAAATAACTTAGGTAATCATAATTCAATTCTAGTATCTTAATCAAAATCATCAACTTTCGGCAAAAAAAAAACACTTTTTATTTAAGACGGCGGTCCCAACTTTGATAAATACCGAGATACCGAGAATCCACTAACTAGATACCTGTTTATTCAATTACACCTGATCATCTCAAACGTCCTGTGAAAATTCTTTAAATTAGCTCATTTTACATTCGAAAGATATTTCGCGAACTTAGCATTGCACGCACGTCTTAGGCTGGCTGCCAGAGATAAATAAGTTAAGGACGCCGATATTTCACTCCAAACCAATATCGTAAAAGGCGAGAAAGAAAACGCTTAAAAGTTCACCCCTCTTGTTAGTTCTGAAACGAGAAACCAACATTTCTACCACGTCTTAAAGCGTTACTGACTAAGTATTTCTGACCACCATAAAGACCCTTAAAGGTCATCCATAAATTAGAAATATAAATTACGTAAACGTCAACCTGCCGTGCGTCTGAACAGGTAACCCCGACGTTTTATCATCACCGCAAGAGCTTTAAACATAAAAATACTGTAGACAATTTTTCAACGACGCAGACCCATGAATTTCAAATACGTTTTTACAGATAAGGGCCATTGTTGATATAAAATACGATTACGCAGTGTAGCCACGCGAGCGCAGGCATCCCCGACCGTAAAAATTACAATACAACAAAGCAAGAGGTACAAATCATGGAAATACAAAGTTAGTATTAATGATGGTGCTTACCTTTCGTTTTTTACGATGAAAAATTCTTTTATTGCTCCGTCCAAGTTTTATGCTCTGTAAAATCTAGTTTGGATATTAAAACAATTATTATACGTAGGCGCGCAAGTATAGAAGTCACTGCGGCTATAACCGTAATTTCACCTATTAACCCGCCAGCAGTGACATGAAATGGCTTTAAACAGCTTTAAACAGTAGGCTCACAACGCGATAAACTAGGCATAAAGTACGGCTGACTATAGTTTCATATATTAAGTGCAAAGTAACTCTTCCTACTTTCTTGTGTCATAGATAAAAGCGTTAAAAGCCTCGCCTACTCGCGTTCATTAAGAGCTCTCAGTGCTTCATGGTAAAAAATGAGGTAAGTTCGCGAGTAGATTTTGCAAGTTAATTACTCGACAACAAGAGATCATGAACAAAACTAACAGCGAAATTATCTCAGAAGCACCTGCCGTGTACACGTCATGAGAGTCATAATAGCTGAAGAATTAAGACGAATCCCGGCAATTTAACTCATAAGTCGAGTTGGAAACATTTGGCACCGGGAGAAAAGCTTAACACAAAATTCCGAATGCCTTTATTATATTAAGCTACCTCGTTCGCGCTATGCCGTCTTTTGTCCATGATATTCTACTACGCCAGATAATTTGAAAGTGCTAAATAATTCATTTGATGTTTAATAATATTTAGGACTTCGCTGCTTTCATCTCGAGGTTAATAAAGAGATAACTTTACGATGAAACAACTTCTTAATCAGATTTAGATCATGGTTATGTCCGGAAATATTATTGTCAGCATATTTGGTTTGTGATTTAAAGCAAGGTTTGATATGAAAAAATATTACTACTTATAAACGGGAGGCTTTGGGTCAGTTTTCAACCAAGATTACAAATAGTATTACACAATCAAAGTAACTACTATACATCCCGTGTCCAACAAGACAAACAACATTCAAATCCAAACAATAGACCTTGTCATTGTTAATAAGTCATTAATCCGCCATAAACAGGTTTATGATAACCCAGTTGAGTTAACCCGTCGGTGCTGTCCTCACTAGACTGTCCCTAAGTTAGGGACATAAATCTGACTTAACGGCCCACTGGGACAGTGTTTGTACATTATTGGATTAAGACCGGATACCACGTAACAAGTGGAAAATAACGTTATGGATTCCTGGGGTGAAATATATTGTGGCTTACGCGTTGCTATAATTTACTGGGCGTTACTGGTTGGATAGAATAGTAGTCTAGTTTTTAAGTAGGTTGCAGTTTAGCCACACGGATCAATCTTATACACCGAGTCATTATAGGTATTAGCAGTCGTTACGGATTGTTACAAAATCTGACACCAATCTTGCCAAGAAGTACCGTGTTGTACCGTTGTACCCGACACCAGTATAATAATTGGGATAAAGGCTAGGCAGCCGATGAGTGCTATATTCTGTGAATATAATAAATTATATTCTGAAAAAGGCAAAAATAATTTGTTCACTTTTATTAAAAAGGTAACAAATTAGATAAATACAACGATAATATTACAGCAACGTAGCAACTAGTAATTAGTGTTTTCGCCTTCAAGAAACTTTATAAACTTCGGTTTATTACCGGTAATGGTCTGCGAAGTAATTTTATATTAGGTAGCTCTCAGACTTAATTAAGGTAATAAAAAACTTTGACGGAAAGGATCGGTCCTGTCGTTAATTGCCAATTTTTCAATAACCACTCAAAGGTAGCGTGGGTTCAATTTTTACACTTAATATTTATAATAAACCATAAAATATATTACCAGAAATAATACCCCGAAATGACGGATTGAACAATTTACTTATAATTTGCTCGTTCCATGATTATAACTCAACAAAACTTAATATGGGCAAGGACATAATAATTAGGAAATAATTTGACAGAGAGTCGTTATATAAACAAAAGTAGGTAATTCATTGTTTCCTACATAAATACGAAGTTGGTTATTAAATAACACGTGCGGTCGTCCTTTGGTCACGCGAGCTCAATATTAGGAGTTACCTAACTTGCCGCGATGGCCTTCAAGTTATTTTCATTGTCGCCAAGCTTTTTGAGGTACATCTTGATTAGGTAATACAGGGTAGATTTTTGAGACGGGACAGTAAGGGCCGGACTCATTTTTTTTTTTTTTAATGATGGGAAATCATCAAATGACTTCTTCCGCTCTGGGTGGAGCGGAAGGGTGTGTCAGACTCTTACTGACTAAAACCCATCCGTGTTCCTTCTAAAGCCGCAAGGTGTTCCAAGTCCGCGGTGACTCTTTCGAACAAACTCTGCAACCCTGGCAGGCTCTGGCCCTAGCGGGCCCCGTCTTCTATGCTGACATCTCTTTGAGGTGCGCGTGAAACACAACGCGCCATCGACCCGGGCCTGGTGGTGATCGGACAGCGAGCCACCCAACGCTCGCCGTCCGCAGGCCCGCGCCTACGGTGGCCGGGGATCGCCCTGCGACTCCCGACGCCCGGGGCGTCTTCTCCTGTAGCGGTGTTTGGGGCGAAGGCCTTGTCTTTCCCTCGCGCGGCCCACCTCCTCCGTTGCTAGCATTACTGCTTCGCAGAAGGAGGTGACCGCTTCCCAAGTCCCCTCGCTCCGGACCATGGATTCAACCAGAGCCGGACGCGAGAGGTCGCCGCCACCGATCGCCTCGACGAGGACACGGCGGTGCTCCGCCCAAGCAGGGCAGACCTGCACCGTATGCTCCACCGTGTCCTCCGGGCGAGTCCTCCCGCTTAATCCTAAACAGATACCTCCCGAAACAGCCGTGTCCGGTAAGTAACTGCGTCAGGCAGAAGGTGAGGACGCCGTGGCGCCTCTCCAGCCAAAGGGCAGGTACCTTAACCGTTATTGTTAGACTAAAAAAATGTTTATGCCTGTCGATCCTATTTCATGTAGGGATCAATCTCTATGGGACCATTTAAGGTATGAGTAGGTACCAGAAATTATAGAAATCGCCAAAAACTTTTCCCATTCACTTTGGTAAGAGAGTTAAACTTCTACATTGACCAAACTTTTTGTTCTGGGTAGATCTGCTTATAATTTATAATCTGCTATTAAAGACTGACTGAAAAAAATTAAATCGATTCGAATATCTAATATCTAATATCTAATATCTTGGGACAACTCACACACGGTCATCTGATCCCAAACTAGGCAGAGCCTGTGCTATGGCAACCAGACAACTGATAAACATACTTATATATTTCTAAATACATACATATTATAGACAAATTACACCCAGACACAGAACAAATGATCATGCTCATCACACAAAGATTTGTCCTGGGTGGGAATCGAACCCACGACCTCCGGTTTAGCAGTCAGGGTCACTAACCACTCGACCAACAGGCCAGTCAAATTATCTTCGGGTCCTGCCCTAACTGTCCCGTCTCAAAAATCCACCCTGTATACCAACTGATAAAGAAAATGCTTTTACACCATTTGGCGGTACAGTTAAACCTGTGGCTGAGTGATTGCTGGTTTGATTCAGTTCCACAAAAAAACTTTTATATTTTATTTTATAAATGCTAAGCTTTTCCCGCGACTTTGTACGCGCATATCCCGTTCCCGTCTGAATTTCGGCAAATCCTCTCTAAGTGCCTACGGAGTATAGGGAATCTACATGCCAAATTTCAGCTTTCTACGACTATCAATTTCGGCTGTGCGTTTTCTGTCAGTCAATCAGTCAGTCAGTAACGGAAGAATTTTCTTACCTACTAGCACTTCGCCCGCGACTTCGTCTGCGCGGATCTAGTAGGTACTCAACAAACTTTAACGCCTCCTCTACCCCCATTTAAAGATTTATTCGGAAAATTAAGCACAACGATTGTCATTAATTACCCAGCCATTTCTGCTGCTGATTCTGTGGTCTCAAGATCAGCGCAACTGTTCACCCCGTCCACCACGTCATAGGCAGATTATGCAAAAATTGTTAGATCGGTTTCACTTTAAGTTTGTTCATACCAATTTCTTCGTAAATTGAAGCAAGCAATAAAAGAGATTATTGCTTGCTTACTCTCTCCTCGATAGGGGTTTATTTTCGAAAAATCCAAACATTTGTTACTCTTATTTTTTTACCAAAATCAATCAAACCAAGCATTAAGATTCTCCCCAGTTAACTCAAACCGCATTTTTTTTCTTACTGGGTCCAATTTGAATTATTTACTGTATAATTTACATGTTCATAATAAACCTTTGTTATCAATTATTTTTAATGGATAAAGATTAATATTATGATACCAAAATCACCACTTTTCCATTTCATACGGGTTTTGATTGAAAAAGAATAAAAAGCGGTCATTGTAACCTAACCATAATAGTTAGACATATATCCTGGCGGACTTGTTTATAAATAATAATGAGTACTTTAATTATGTACTAAATTATTTTTAATGTATCATCAATATTTTTCTCAGCGCAACTACAACGAAAATAACGAATGTATCAGGCAACATTTTACTACTTTGGGTTAAATTATTGAAATTTTTGTAGGGATCTCTATTTTTTCGAAAACAAAATATAACCTATGTTTTAAGATAATAATGTAGCTTTCTAATGGCGAAATAATTCTTAAAATCGGTTAAGTAGTTTTTGAGCCAAATCGTAACAAATAAATAATTATTTACTTTTTATAATATTAGTTTAGATTTAGATTAGTTCAGATTAAAATATTAGTTTTGATTTAGATGTGATATTCACTCTAGATAAATCGTTAGCCTTTTGTTTAGAACAACGTCATTGCTACAGGTATGTCAATATTTTACCTTTTATCAATTTACTTAATGTTCACACCCATTTTTCATAGTCACCTGTCATTGTTTTCTACTCAATTAATTAGTTAAATACACCAACACAAAATTAATACCTAACGACGTATACATACACATTTTGTTATCGTAATAGTAATTTTCATTCATTACTATTCTGCAAATGGTGTAGTTTATTTTAATAGTTTAATATTTTTACGCTGTGCTAAGATGTTAGATGAAATTGAATGTAGGTACATATTGTACAAGATTGTATATCTACCTGTACAAGAAATATGGACAGTTTTCAATAAATCAATGTTATGGTAAAAATGTAGGTATAAGGTTCAGACGTGTAGGTAGATTATATTTAGATAATTATAATATTATATAGAACCATAACCCAATAGTTATGGTTGAAAATCAAAACCCGATTTTATTAGTCTAGTTGTTTAAGTATTTAGTAGTTACTTGTAGATACATATTATAGTTCGTTACATGTTAATAAACAGATGCAGAATAACATAGTTTTCTGTGAAACTGTATCACTTTAAAAAATAAAAATAAACCAATAAAAACAAATAAAAAAAAATCACTCGAATGAGGAATAGGTACCGTTTTCGAGCTAAATAGGAAAACCGAAAATTAGCGAAACCTGCTACCGGGATGAATATTATTTATCATGTACTTTATTTTACATCTCATAAAAATCAAATGACAAACATTTATAAAAATAAGTGTACAATGGGCGGTCTTATTGCATAGGGCAATCTCTGACAGACAACCTTGTCACAACTTTTGAGTACCCTTATGGGTAGACCACGAACGCCTGAACAGATTTGAATGAAACTTGACATCCGTTGTGGAATGATTGAATAATACATAAACTAAATTTCTTACTTCCAAGCTTGCAGACTTTTAAGTTTACCATATCACTTTTATTTTATTAACCAAAGTAACTTACTGTAAACACAATGTAGAATTCGTACCACAAACAAAACAAACATGATGTGGTTTAAACAAATAATTTGGTACGAGACAAGAAACTTCACATGGTAAACACGATGTCAGCTCCAGGTAACAAAGTAATTAAGATTGATGTGTGGACACAAAACCGTCTAGACTCGAATTTGTTTAGGCCTAGGTATAGCCTCGTTATTTTAAAATTCATAAAGGGTAAACTAAGGGCTGTAGTCTAAAGCAAATACTAATAAATGATGATCGATTAAGTATATTAATAGAAAGTTATGACCTTAACACACCATCAATTCTGAACTTTTATAAAAGATATTGTGTGTTTTAAAACGGAGGAGCTGCGGTGGCCAAATAATAACAGCCGGCAGTGCGGGTTGACCTTCAAGCTTAAGCAACGTTTGCCGAGGTCGGTCTGTGGATGGGTGACCATCCTAACATACCGAGACTCCTCCGTGATTCGGAAAGCATATTAAGCCGTTTGTCCCCGCTGTCATTTAAAATAAAGTAAATTTTTGGCAATCGTTACGGCAGAAAAGCCAGAAAATCCGTCTTTTCATGAAGTGCCTAACGTGTTACCTAGTTACTGGGTTGTGAATGTTACATAGGCAGTATCTCCTCGTAAAATAATGGTATACAGTTGAATATTGCTTTGACTGTAACGCCGAGTATATAATTGGGAAAGGACCAGACAGACTGATGGTTGTGTGTTTTAAAAACGTTTTTCTGATGTTTATTGATATGAAAGAGTAATTTTTACCGTACTGTATAAGTAAACGTATAGGTACGTACGGAATGATTGGATATCCCCATCGTTAAGGTCAATGTCATAAGAGTTTTTATTCGAAGTAAAATTGTCCTTTGGCCGTCTATTGAACTTTATTTTAGAAACCGTTCAAATTTAGGTGAACAAAAACTTTCTTAGAAAAACATGTGTTCAATGCTATGAAATCGAGGAAACGTTAAGTAGCAGATGTATCATGCTGATACTAGCTGTTTCCTGCGGATTTGCTCCTATAGCCCGTCCCAAAAGAACTGTGTATTTTTTAAAATTAATTTTCGTACCCGGATCAATACGTCCTAATATTCTCTTTTAGAAATATTAAAAAAAACAACTCTTCATATTTTTTAGTTTCAAAGAGGCCTTTGACTTGCAGTAAGTACAGTTTAATATCAACACACGTCTTAGCGTACAGCCAAATATCGACCAAAGCAGGAACATTAGACGTCGTAATCATTACACTAGAAAGCCTGAGTATTGGTCACTTAATCCCCGCATTCCGCAGCCGCTGAACAAAAAGCGATGTAAGCAACAGCGCCTAATGCACCCTAACTAAGTGTATAATGTGCAATACTAAGGCAGTAACGCCCTAATGTAGGCACTAAAGCTGTTTGCATTATGTGAAGAGCAAAAGTTAGTATGCGAACGTGCACATAATACTCTTGACTGTGACTTTCGGAGTATGCTGAACTTTAAATGAGATTCTTGGAATGTTTGTAAGGGGACACTTTACGGTTGTATTATTCCACTTGCGACCAAAACCCAAGCTTTAAAATATGATCCCGGCTGCGACCCCGATACCCCACGATTTTTTTTTCCAGATTTTTCAGTACAACGAAAAATGTCGCTTTTGTAAAATGATGGAGAATAATGAAGGATCATGAAATGTTATCGACCTTTTTTAATTTTTTATATCAAATGAAAATAGATTGGATAGATTTTGTCAATCCGATTACCAAAAGCTTTTTGATGGATTGCAACGCAGGGATTTCGAATCAAATCAAATCCATTGTTCATCAACTTACTGTCATATAAATTTTATATTAAAATGATTATATTGAACTTAATATTTTGGCATGACTAGGTACAAAAGATAGATTTTAATGCTGTCTGTTTGATTAATAATATTCTAATGGCTCCAAGAGGAATAATCCCACCGTTACCGTTTCTGAGTCTCAAAATTTATTCGTATATTTGCTCACTTCACTTCTACCATGCACTGAGTGCCATTTCAGTTTCTTGTTATAAAAATTGCCTTTTTCTTTTATACTTTATGGAAAAACAATGGCGGTTTCTGTTGCCATGCTTAAAATTCCTTTTATTGTAAAATTGGCTACGGGCTAAAAGATTGCAGATGTTTAATTGCTTCTTTTATTTAATACAGCTACGTCTGGGCTTTTATACTGGTCTCAAAAAGTTGTAAGGTTGTACATCAAAAACCTTATTTCGAATGTGGGAGTGTGAACACCGAGTGAGAGTGAGCTAGGTACCTTCAGTAACCTTGAGTTGCATTGCTGAACTGTAGAAAATATTTGTAATTAATGTAAAGAACTTGATTATGAAACTTGGCACATAGATAGAACATGTTCTGGAATAATAGGACACTGGATATTTTTCATATCGGGTATATGTAAGTTTTTTTTAGGAGTCTTTGTACCCTTGGAATCATTTTCCAATATCAAGCGGGCGAAGCCACAGGCAGTAGCCAGTTCTCTAGAAAAGCACACCTGAACCAGAAAATTGCTCAGAACCTCAAAAATATGCACGTAATCGTCACTGCATTAACCTCAGGTGAGGTTCTGTTGTAAAAATTTCACAAGATAAATCGTGTGTCATCACGGGGGCCACATATCAATCACTACGGCCGCGACAATCCATTTTCTGAACAACTGACACGTATCTAAAACTAATATTTTACACTGGATCCAATCAATGGGAACGATAAATGTAACCCTGCGTGGAGGTATTGTTTGCTAGCGATTCGCGCTTTTGAATTGGAAAATCAAAGTTGAAAAAATATGTTCGTTGTAAATAGTGGTCTAAATAATTTTGATCATTCGTAGGTCACAAGATGATATCATCTCATCTCATTCTGTACAGATACATACATTCTCCAGTTCTATTTGACCTGATAAAATATTTTGTTGTCGGGGGAAACCTTCAAAAGGCATCTGGACTTTAGGGGAAAACACCGGGGAGTGTTAGATATTTTCCTCACTAAAACCACCCCGTTGATCCACATCAGTACATGGAAGGGGTCCCGTTACCTCTTAAAAGACCAGTCCGGAACCCCCTCAATCTCTGTACAACGCCTGTTATGGCATACCCCTGGGGATACTGTAAAGGGGTCTCCCCTGAGCCTCGCTGTGATTGGCAGCACGTGATCACTGTGCCACCGTCTTTCCTGAGATCACTCGGTTGGCGGTCAGAGTTTCTACTATGAACGCCGTGGAGCCCCACTGTTAAAATATACCTAGAACCCATTAGAAGCATCAACCTGCTCAGAAACTCAGTAAAACAGTCTGTAAATATTTTGATTAAATTCTTCCGATTTTATCCGAGATAGACTTTTTCCGATTTCATTAACGTTATTTGAAGTGTTTTGCCTTCTCACATCTCGTACCTAGTTCAATTTAATTTGGTAAGTTTAATACCTCAACATGGAATTCATGGGCCTTCAGTCAATTGCTTAATTTATGTCTATTGATAGTTACGGTCATGGATCAAAAAAACAACAACAAAAACTCCTACCAGATAAACATATATACCTAATGCGATATTATACTGACTTTTGCCCGCGACTTCGTATGCGCATATACCGCTTTCTCCCCGTTCTATACTGAATGAATCCGAAAAAGAATCCGAATGTGGCTATCAAATACAAAAATAATTTTCCAAATCCGGCTGGTAGTTCCGGAGATTAGCGCGTTCAAACAAACAAACAAACTCTACAGCTTTATTGTTAGTTTAGATTATTAGGTATTCTTTGGAAAGGATAATGGACACATTTAGTTGAGAGACTGAAGTTAAAGCTATATTGAATTAGCGTAATTTAATTTGCGTCTGTTACAATGCCGCTGACAGATAAATACACAGACAGAATAGATAAATAGTCATTCAAATGATTTGATATAATGAAATACATACCTATACACAAACTGTCAATTAGACCCATAAATAAAAACGTTCGGTCTTTGCTCGCGTGTTATAAGTGATAAATTGTTAAAATTATGTTCGAATCTGCCAATTAGCGTAACTACGTGGTGAACAGTTTTCAAAACGAAATTTCCAATAATAATATGATATTGAATTTGAGCATATTCTGTAATCATGATTTTGTACCAAACAATGTTTTATTAAGTTCATGTCGATATAATTTTTGAGCTATCAAATATGAATGTAATAAAGTAATCTAGTAAGCCTGTATTGTGTTCTGAAGAAATGTTCTCTTGTGATTAGGTATGGTAGGTATTTATCCTTTGTTAATGTCATGTTTAAAAAAACCTGTAGTTATTTGAATTTGGACCATTTCTTGGACAAAATTATATTTTTCATCATCGCCTTCTATAAACTAGTTGTTTAATTTCTGTATTGCTATTATGCATAAATCTCATCCTGACAACTTGAGCTGTCAATCCAAAGCATCAATCGAAACTTCATCTCCCTTCATGATCACTTTACCTAATAGACTGAGATCTCACAGCTGCCAGACCTCTCTTATTTGCTCATCAACAAAATAAGTAGGATAGAGTAGTGTTATTATGTACTTTTAACATACACATACCTGCTAGCTTGGGCCAACGGCCAATTTTTTTTTATGTACCAAATGTATTTCAGTAGTCAAGGAGGTAGTTTTGCATCCCCCAAATACTGGCAGACTTTAGCTTTCGTTATTTGCACTTACTAATAAACTATGCCCAAATTTTAGCCTTGTGAATAGAATCTTACTCGAGGTGGCAACCAGCTCTTAGACTATTACAATCTCTAATCAGTCGTTAAAATATTATTAAATTACTGATTATTTAAAAATATTCTGTAAAACATACATAAAATCATCACCCAGACTTAAAAAGTGATTTAATGACTTTAGCAGAAATAAGAGAGGTCTGGTGAAAACCAGACCTCTCTCTCTGCCGGAACTCAGCGTTTTCACACTGAGTTTTTCAGAGAATCTACCGGCTAATCTAACCCGCTAGCTTATTTTTTTTTTTCAGTTTTTTAGACCATATTCTTTATTAGGTGGTAACAACTATGTTTTGAATCAGTAGTCAGTGTTGTGTTGATCTTTGTTGCATGAGACACATAAGTAGGATTATAATGATGACGTATTACTATAAATACGACATCAACATTAAGAGGTTTCTCATCATCGTACGGAACTCCAAAAGTACTCGTCTCTTATTACTCGTGTATACAATTATAGTCATCTCCATCGACGTTCTTTTATGTATGAATATCGTCTTACATTCGAGGTAATGGTGCGTAAGTGATATCTTCATGTTTCTTGACGCGTCACTTAAATATTATTTTCTTTTTTTTCAGTACAATACAACTACTATGTCATGTATATATTTTAGTTTGGGGCAGGTTTGAAAGAACATTAGCTGTTTATGTGATTTCAAGATTCCTTATGTAGGTACCTTATTTTGTCACATAAGAACTTCAAAATGTCTTCGTTTTTTCTTGTGGTCACTGTAATGCTGTAACTGTTAATGAAAAGTCATAGCGCGAATAATTATCATACTTAGAAGCCAGTAACGGGGCATATTGCTTTGGAAGGCCTACCACAAGATGGTCGGATGACCTATGATGAAGACCATGGGAATCCGGGGATGTGAGACGCTAAGGACCACTCGATATGGGGGCGTTTCGGGGAGAACTTTGGCCATCACTGGATTTCTTTCGGCTGAAATGATGATGATGTTTATACATACCGTGTTTAAACATCATCATCATTTCAGCCGACAACTAAAATGGCATCGTGTATATGTTGCCGGATTCGAATACGAAGACGAGAAATGTGTTCTTGAGGTTTTTCCTTCAAGAATTACTTTGTAGTATCCCGCAGTATGAGACTGAAATGAAATTTGCTTAAAATACTTTGCATGTCTTTCTGAAAATCGAGGCGTGATGTCATGTATGAGAAAAGTCAATACGATCTCTTAGAAAAATGTTCTAAAAGATTGTTCAATCTGTTCAGATTTCCAAATCGTGTCTAGATCTAGAGCTCAGAACCTAGCTTTTGGAGTTTTACTCGTCGCAATTCTTTAAATTCAGCGGTTTGGTTAGCTGAAAGTTCCTCGTCTGTTGATAGCAAAAGAGTATACGATTTCTGACACATTTTTAGTTTTTTTGAGTAATATCGTCACCCGTACATAGTAATTTTTAATCAATTTGTTGAAGAGATTAATTACTTGAGAAGATTACTATTAATTAACAGAGATTAATTGATTGAAAATTCAATAAGTAATTAAAAGCAATTTTAAGCAATAAGCACATTAATTTTTCAGCTGTTAAGCCAAACGCGGAACCCACACATATTTTCAACCCCGTTCCACTTGTTAGTAACAAATATCAGAAAACTCAACAACTTTGTTGGTCCGACACGTCACAGTCGTCATACACGACAATAANGACTTGTTAGTAACAAAAATCAGAAAACTGAACAACTTTGTTGGTCCGACACGTCACAGTCGTCATACACGACAATAAACAAAACACGGACATTGTAAACAACACAAAGCTTAATGTGGACGTAAGCTCCGTGACAATAGTTTGTCCACAGAGCAAAGAAATGCCTAGACAACCACTGCTAGAACCATTTTTTATTATTTTTATTAGTAGACTCTTAACTAAGTTTTTTTTTTAAAACGTTGCCCCACACTAGGAATTTCTCCTGTATCGTGGGTGCGTTTACAAACATATGAACTCACATAGACAAACAGCCAGACCCGGAACAACTACAAATATTTGTTCCGTGCGGGAATCGAACCCACGACACGCAACGCAGCAGTCAATCACTCAACCACTCCACCAACTGTGTCGTCAAAAGGGGTCGTGGTCGTAGTTTCATGATATAATATAATATAAAAGTTTATTGAGCCATTGATACTTTAAAATTAACTTAACTTAGTGTCGGTCTTTATCTATTAACATGTGTAAAAATTAAGTCTTGCAGTCCAGTGGTCCCCAAACTACGCAGCGCCTGTATCTTGGGGACCGGGATGATGATGACGCATCTTCTCTGGACTATGCAATGACAGATATAATATACTTTATTGTACCTACCCTAAAAATGTTAATCAACTCTCACAGGAACTTAATCCTTCTTATTGCTGACAGTGAAATCTACCAAACACCCTTTGGATTAACTAAAAGAACTTGAAATAAAAGGCCCCTTTTATTCTTAATACTTCTTTAGTCGTAGGTGCGTTGAACTTCATCATAATTGTCCAATGCTGGATAAGGGTCTCCCAAAACCTCGCCACGCCATCTGGTATTGTGCTTCTCACATCCAGCGTGTTACCGAGACCTTCACCAGATCATCAGTCTTTCTTTTAGAAGACCTTTCATAGTTGGGTACACAGTCTCTACTCAAGAATATTTCAGCCCCATCATCAATACATTTGATATAAACCGTGCATGTCAGCTGTCAGTGAACGTCACCGTGCGTGAACACGCGATTATTCTAACAATACCTGTGCTGTAGCTCCCAATTGGGTATTGAGTAGAGAGAAAAATAATAATTCTATTAAGTATTCTAGTACGTATTTTTTGCCATTTAAAATCAATAAAAAACAAAGATAAAGCGCATCAAAGTTCAAGAATGGGGCTTGTGACATTACGTTTTAGTAAAAACGTGTACTATCGCGTGACGTCATTTATTTTTTGGAAATCTAATTGAACGATTTACTACATTTTTTTCAGTAAAATACCCTATTGCGCTAAGTTGCGACCAAGTCGACAACAAATATAAGGTATGAGTAGAGATGTTTCCCCTCGCTGCTGTTCCCTGATCTATGGTTTGTTCCACAGTACGGGACACTTTGATTCCTTCCATTTGTTTACCGACAAGGCGATTTTAACAAATCGTACAACCATATTATGTGTCGAACATCGTTATTTTCCTTCAATAACTTGTGTAAAGTTTTCACTGATATTCCTGCATTGACTTGTTTTAGAGTTCCGTAGGCAAAAGGTGCCATCGACACGCTTTTACTAAGTGTACTAAGTCTGTCTGTTTTAGCTCTCTAAAACCGTAGGTTATAGATTTTTTCACGGAATACATAAACGATCGTCCCTGCTTTTTTTCTTAGCCTGAACTGTCACATTCCTGGGCAATAATAGCCTTGTAACATTCCCTCTATATCTCTCTTTTAAAAAATACAGGCATGCATCAAACTGTCGAATTTAGTGCATGAAAAAACACTTAAGTACCCAAAATTTAACAACAAATTAATCTGTGTCCTGAACTATCATAAAAATGAGCGCATTCAAGATATACATAAGTTTAATTATTTGGTTTCTTATCTGGATTGTGAAACTGCGCGTGTCATATCGAATCTCGAGGTATCTTCGGCTAATCTGACATATAAAATTCTCGTGTCACGTGCTACCATACTCCTCCGAAACGGCTTGACCGTTTTTATGAATTTTATATGCATATTCAGTAGGTCTGAGAATCAGCTACTATCTATTTTTCATACCCCTAAGTGATAAGGGTTGCCCACCCCTAAAATTATTTTTGTATTTTTTGGACAAAATGTTTAATATTTTTTTTTTTATAATGTGGCATTAAAAATACATACAATCCTAAATTTTCACCTTTCTACTATCAACCCCTATTTTTTAATAGCGATATTAATACTTTAATTATTTTCTACTCTCGGCGGTCGATACTTGATTGATCCTTGACTGTTTATTAGAAATTTAAATAGAATTGAAAAAATATTTTAGTGTCGGGAAGCCTATTTATTGAGGGAGGCTTTAGGCTATATAAAATCACGCTACTGCCAAACGGAGCCGAGCATTCCTGAAAAATGTGACGCAGACAAAGTTGCGTGTGTCAGCTAGTAGAAATATAAGAAAAAACCTCTTTCTTATTTCTATGATTCATACGCAACTTTTGTGCGCGACTTCAACTCGCACTTGCCCGGTTTTTCAGTTATAAGTTTTCAGTGATATTTCTACATAGTTTTTTACTTGTTTGTTTATTGTACCGACGTCGTTACCGAGAGTCGAGTTTCTTGAAAGGAAATGCGATAGACGTTTCGTTGAAAAGAATATTGTGTTGCAGTTATTTTTGGTGGAATGTAAAGGTATCTTCTTGGAATTCGATTTGCTAAGTAGGTTATCTTCTTTTCTGTTCTTAGAATCTATTACCCGGGAGAAATTCCTAGATAAATCTATGTTGTCGTAACATTTATATAATATTGAACCAACTCAATAAGATGATTATTTATATAACCCTACTGTTAGGGTCGGAATTATGTTATTTTTACACAAAATTTCTTTTTTTCAATTTGTCTCTTCACGTGCTTGTTTACACCTCTGAAAGCGTGTTTTTAATTTCAAAAGAAATAAAATATTTTTGTTCGAGACACATAACATAAAGGCACCGGTATTTCACTGTGATGCCATGGACACACTCACGAAAAACAGATTAAATAAAAATAAAAAATTGGTTGTCTGTAAAGTCGGTTTACGGACGATAGTTTAACGTGACAACGTCATAACAAAACAATGATGAAATGATCGTAACGTTACAATGAGCGTAACGTTACAATGAGACATCCTTTTTCGTGCGTGCAGCCGGTGTTCATCGATTTATAAATTAGACGTTGTCACGTCAAAAACAAATAACAATAACAACTGTAATAAACATACAAAAAAGCGTGAATTGATGTATAAACATGAAATAAAAAATAATATTACAGTTAACAAATATCCATCGAACGACGCCCGATATGCCAATGTCATGATGTCGCTGTCATAGATAAATATTGAAAGGCGTGGGCGCAAGTGGAAAGCCATGGATATTAGTGGTAGATAGTCAGCCGTCAAAATGATAAAGTGCTAAAAACTGTAAATAAAACAAAATACAACATAGCAACTTCAACATCCAAAAATATTTAAGTACATTACAAAGTACNGATAGTCAGCCGTCAAAATGATAAAGTGCTAAAAAACTGTAAATAAAACAAAATACAACATAGCAACTTCAACATCCAAAAATATTTAAGTACATTACAAAGTACCCTTTTTTTAAATGGAGTTACATAATTATGTGAGATCTGAAAGAGTCATTACAATAAACCCTTGCAGAATCTCAGGAAAGAGTAGCAACCCATTTAAAGCTTGAAGTGCTTTTTAATACTTATACCGGTCAAATAAATATTAAATTCATCAAATTATTTACTTTTATGCACAAACTAATATTTAATTTCGTCAAAATTTGGTCTCAATACAAAAATAAAACATTCATTCTTTTATATTTTTAACAGAAGGCTATTTGGTAGTTTGCGTCTCCTTCAAAAAACAGTCCGAGTGCGAGTCGAACTAGCGTACAAAGGGTTCCAATCGAAAATTTAAAAAAAAACACATTTTAAAATCAGTGACATCTTATAGGTCTTACTGTAATCTATGAGTAAAGAGATATTCTCTGTATTGTTTTTAAATTAAGGCCCAGCGGAGACAAGGGGTGTATGGTCAATTTTCATCAATTTTCTTTGATAACTTCGGAACGGGATATTTAAGAATATAAAAAAGAAAAAAAATATTTTGAAATTCTTACAATGAGGCCTCTGATTTGATATGTCACACAGTATAATTAAATTATTATTTTTTATTTTCTCATTTTGACTCCCAAAAACTGCCCCAATTTTGAAAATTTATTTATTTTTGTGACATGGTCATATTGGTCATGTATGGTCACAGAAATAAATAAAAATTCAACGGAACCGATCCAGAAGATCCGGAGAAAATCGGCTGTGACAGATGGACAGATAGACGAGTGGTCTTATAAGGGTTTCGTTTTTCCATAAAGAGGTTCGGAACCCTGAAAACGAAAAGCCATGAAGCCATTCCTCACAAACTAGTACTCGAAAAAAAAAACATATTTCCAATCGAAATAGGTTTTTTTTTTTCGAGTACTTAAGTGTGTTGAAAAAGAACGATCGAAGGTAGGCATTTGCCGTTGCAGTATCACGGCTTTATAACGGCCTTGCTTTTGGCATGGGCATCTATTCCGCTTCGACTGCAATGACCAAGTTTGCCCGTTTGCCCAGTTTCATCAAAATACACCTACTATGTTATTAAAAACCGCATTATTTCCACATCAAAGAAACGATGACATAGTTTTTAATTTTGTATTTTCAGTACCTATTTATTATTCATATTTAACTCCAAAACCGCTATTAACCATAGCCAAAAACAGGTTTTCATTCCACAAAATACCTTAACCATCAAAAATCCCCGCAAAATCGGTGTCTCCTTCGAAATTCGCTTACATACTATTTGTTACCCAATAAGCGGGTGCCTCCGCCACCTAATAGGAACTGCGACTACGACTACGGAATCCTCTTTGCATTGAGCTAGACGTTTAGAACTATTTGGTCTTCCCCACGCTCCGAATGTAAACGCTTTTTGTACAAATAACAAATTAAAGAATAGAAGAAAAGGTCTTTGAGAGTAACTGTGATGATTTTTTTCCGCGTCCGTTTGGTTCGTCGTTTAACAATCAATATGTAATGGTTTCCGTGTAGTAAAAGGTTGTTCTTATCCATTCATATTGGACTAAGATCCCAAAGCTGCCAGACCTCCCTTATTTTATTACTAACAAAATGTGTGGGATAGAGTAGTGTTAGTATGTACTTTAAACATACACATACCTGAAAGGTTAGGCCGATGGCCGATTTCCAGGTGATAAAACCATTAGATAACTTTTTTTTTTAAGTTTGGATGCTGATTTTATGTATGTTCTACAGAATATTGTTAAATAAATTAGTAATTAAATAATATTTTTACTACTGATTCTAAGAGCTGGTCGCTACCTCGAGTGAAATCCAATTTACAAGGCTGAAATTTGGTCATAGTTTATTTAGTAGGTGCAAATAACGAAAGTTAAAGTCTGCCAAGATTTGAGAGGGATGCAAAACTACCTTGAGTACCTACATAAATATCTTCGATAGGTACATAAAAAAAAATTGGCCATTGGCCCAAGCTAGTAGGTATGCGTATGTTAAAAGTACATACTAACACTACTCTATTCCACATATTATATTTTTAAGTGAGAAAATAATGTAGGTCTTATCTATACTAATATTAAAAATGCGAAAGTAACTCAGTCTGTTTGTCTGTCTATCTTTGTGTTACCTCTTCGCGTCTTAACTTAAACTTGCCACACGGGTAGACCATACAAGACTATGTCTTGGAATAGGAATAAGCACTTTTGATCCCGGGAGTATTTTCCCTTGGGATGATTTTCGACAAACGTACGGGCGAAGCCGCGGGCTCAAGCTAGTTCAAATGTAAAAACTTGAAAGCTTTTGAGAATCCTTGAGTAGGTAATGAAAGGTATTTAGCAATTTAAATAATTAATAACAGTCATTACGCTCTTTGCGAGATTCGTCAATAGTTTAATAGTTGGCTCTTTTATTTAATAGCTCTTCTTTTACTTAATTTATATTTTACTCCAAGACTTTTTTTTTTTATATTTTTTCTATATTTTTTTATCTCACCTGATGGTAAACGATGCTGTGGTCGAAGATAGAGCACGCTTGCCTAGAAGTAACCTATTTACTCTTGACCTAAATACTCTCAGGTTGTGGCTATCAGGAAACACAGACTCTGGTATGGAATTCCACTCCTTAACTAGACGCACAATGAATATGTTCCCAAAACGTTTTATGCGTAGATTTAGAAAGTTATTATACCACTATTCTAAAACCTACGTCAACTTTTTGCTTGCAGTATCTACGATAGAATTCGTAGTTTATTTTGAAAAACACAACATGAACTGAACAAGTAAATTGAGTACACAATTCGTTCCCAAAGCTGTCGTGCGAAATCAAAAGTCCGACGTGGCTGAAAACCAGATGACGTCACGAGAACTTATTTCGTAAACATGTGAAACAGAAGGTTAGACGTCTCGTTTACATATGCAGCATATTTTACATAAAGCCGAATTCCCGAGCCCCGTTACGTACGAATATTTCAGCCCTTTGGCAACCCAGTCAATGTTGGAATCACGAAGCGAATTCAACGGAATACATTTTTATGAAGCCCATAATATTAGTGAGTGAAAATACAAAAAAATATTCAAGTTCGTATACCTACTGAAGCTACCATTTAAAGGTTTTATATTGAATTTATGTTTGATTCTTTAGTAGAAATTATGAGTACTCCGCAGTGCGGTACTTTCGTGGTAAGGAATAATCTCAGACATGTCACCGCATTCGTTCTTATTATGAGCTTATTGCGTTTGGTAGTTTCCTAGTAGGCAATATCTAGTCACATTGGGGTCATATAAGGAGACGTAGTAAATTGTGCCACGGATCCATTAATAAACATTTATTGGGCGAGTTTCGCGTGTTTGGACATTGTTTTGGTAATGTTAATGTGTTGGAGTGTGAGTAGAACTGCACATTATGAAAATTGATAGATTTGTTTAACTTTGAACGGCATTATATCATTTTAATTATGAACAAAAATGTTCTTTGTGTAAGAACTATTAAAAGTCGATTCATTATAATAACAATTTAATTTATTTATTTTTATTTATTTAAATATATTTGATTTTACACCAAATTAAAAAAAGCATGCAGAAATTCTTAAACTAAAAAATCACTCAAGCCTTATTATCATTATAATAATTAATAAGCTTGGACCCTGTTCCCGATACCGGTGGGCTACTATGGTATTTTAATATTTAAAAATGTAATTTACATGTATATACTATGAATAAAGGAATTAATAAGTATTAGTTTATTTTATTTTCATCTGAGTAATAAAATCATTTTCAACGCATAACCAGATCATAGCGTCCATTATTTCTCATTATTGCCACACTAACCACTCTGCCACTCTCACATAAAAAAATTCCATAAAGTTTGCTTCCTCAAATCCCGTAACTCGCGGTATGGGGCAGTTTATGTGAGAATATATAGCGAACTATCTAAAATCCATCTCGTATTTGCTCAAGTGCATTGCTCCACACATCTTGCTTATCTGCGAAAATATTGCTCTCTTGCGGATTCCGGGAATAACGTAGCCCGTAGGTACTCTNTTTTATATCTTCGTATTTTAATATTTAAAAATGTAATTTACATGTATATACTATGAATAAAGGAATTAATAAGTATTGGTTTATTTTATTTTCATCTGAGTAATAAAATCATTTTCAACGCATAACCAGATCATAGCGTCCATTATTTCTCATTATTGCCACACTAACCACTCTGCCACTCTCACATAAAAAAATTCCATAAAGTTTGCTTCCTCAAATCCCGTAACTCGCGGTATGGGGCAGTTTATGTGAGAATATATAGCGAACTATCTAAAATCCATCTCGTATTTGCTCAAGTGCATTGCTCCACACATCTTGCTTATCTGCGAAAATATTGCTCTCTTGCGGATTCCGGGAATAACGTAGCCCGTAGGTACTCTCGTTGCAGTCACACCGATCAGATTGACTGTGTACCCGATACTGGTGAATGATATGCTGTTTGCTTTAAATAACGGAATCGAGTTCTGTTCTCGACTGGTAAGTTGGCAGGGACAAACTGAAAACCAACAGAATTTGTCATTCTGTGTCAAATTTATTGGTACGAGTATATCTACCACTTTGCTAGTAGATTTCTATCTGATCCGACCTATATATGTTTGTTTATGGTAATTTATTGTACTAAGAAATGTTATAAGGTGGCAAGTACGTCTTTTGAAGTAAGTCTAAGTACTGAATTAAAATAAGTTTAATCACGACGCGATTGTTCACCTCATACGTGCTTCTTTGAGATAGGAACCTAACCATCTTTCCTAGTAGCACTCAAAAACGAGTTTATTTTTTCACGGGAATACATAACATCAAGCTTACGAGACATAATATCGCCTACAAATGATCAAAGACCGGTGCAAATCTATGAAAAGCATGCAAAAATAAACCTTTTCACTAAGAGGTTTCGACCATGAATAAATCAAACCGTCATTTTGCTTATCGTAAAAGGTGAGTAAGGGATTAGCAGCCAGGGTGCAACGTACATCATAAACTAATATTATGTTTTAACCCTACTCTGCTCTATGATCGGTCTTTGTGTTCCTTTGTCACGGGTCGGAAACACGAAGACATATGTATCCGGGCAGATGTTAATCAGTTGGTTTACACAGAAACATAAACAGGAACCTCCGTTGATGTAGTTGGCAACATTGATATAACAAGGATTTAGATGCGACTTTCAGATGGTCTATAATCCAGTAAAGGAGTTTTTATTTGTTATATATGGCGCTGAAACGTGGTGTTTCATAGGTCGTGAAAAGGAAAAAATGACGCTTTTGAAATTTTGGTTTGGCAAAGAATTCTTCGAATACCATGGACCGCCATGTGAACGACTAGTGGAACTCAACATCACCAGACGGCTATCCTCAGTATGGAGCGTTCCGAGTCCGAAAAGGCTCGTGATGCTGGGCCGAGTCGTAGGAAAACACGCTCAAGGCTGAACACCAGCCAGATAGATATCTATTAGATGGAGCAGACGGCGTCCACAGTAGTCCTTGACGCGGTACTTGGCCAGGTTTGATGGACCGGCCACGCTTCCGATTTTCATTATCATTATGATACATTGCTTGTTCGAGCATGTGATCGGATTCCCTCCAGAGTGTATGAAACAGGCACAAAATACAATGTACATAATATATATTAAAAAAATAAACTCTCTCTATGAAATTCTAGAACATAGCTCATTGTCTCAGACATTTTCTAGAAGATTAGTTTTGCATCCACAGAATTAGAACCAAATCCTTCAAAATAACTTTATACTAGTCGTACGTTTTCACTGGGAGGCCCGCAATTCCTTTATCGACGACATTATACCTCTGTTTCCTAAAATCATTTACTAGCCGATGACTCCTACGCATAATCTGTCCCCATGCCAAGTTTTTTTTACTGTTAGGCACGCGTTTGACTACTATCTCACCTGATGGTAAGCAATGATGTGGTCGAAGATGGAGCACGCTTGTCTAGAAGTAAATTTTTCACTCTTAACTTAATGACTCCCAGGTTGTAGCTACCAGGAAACACAGACTCTGGAATGAATTAGTGAATGTATGAGTGACCTTTCACTTATGTAAAAATAGAAGAAAGATTTATAGATACACTTTATTGTACACCAACATATATATAATATTCTCATCGCATAACTGTTTCCACGTGATCTTCTACATGAGAAACTCAAGCCTTCTCACAGCTAGACTCGCATCAAAATGAGAAATATCATTCATACAAGTAAAAGTAACAGCAACTTATCCAAGATTCACATNGATATATATAATATTCTCATCGCATAACTGTTTCCACGTGATCTTCTACATGAGAAACTCAAGCCTTCTCACAGCTAGACGCGCATCAAAATGAGAAATATCATTCATACAAGTAAAAGTAACAGCAACTTATCCAAGATTCACATTCATATATGTATGTATGACATCGTTAACATATTTAGGGGTTATCTCGGGTAAGGCATGAAGTTTCTGAAGGCACGTTCGAATTGAGCTCATTTACATAATACCAAATGGATATAATCCAGCAGGTTTGAAGCTAAACAAATTATCTGTAATATGCTTCTTAATTAGATTGTAGTGATTTAGCAGTAGGTGAGTCTTAGTTGATTATGTAGAGATGCTAACAATTCGGTACAATTGTCTCAATATTACAATATAATTTGTTCTACTTTCTACTAACTAGTGGTTTCTAAGAATGTTGTCTGAGCAAGTAATTTGGATTATTTTGTGTAAATAAATGGTTTTTTATTTGCGTTAGAAATAATTTATTAAAGAGAACGAACCACAAAATATATTAATTTAGACATTCACCTCGTATTTCTATCCCAAGTAGATTCCATTTAGGGGTCTTACCATGTCTTTCCGTAGCAGAGAATCAGCGCTATAAAATAAAATTGAAATACTTCCCAAATTACACACTTTAACACCGCCGACAGACATAAATTGGAACAGCAAAGTAGAAAGCATTTCAAAAGCATAAATTTTATTTAATAACACTAGTAGATATCTATGACCTAAATCAGATTGCGTCGTGAGAATGAATTTCGTCGAGTCAGAGAGAACTCAAGCTGAATTATCGGCACCTTGCCGCTCCGTTCCGACTCATTTGGTAGCGTTTGCACTTTACCTTCAATACGAATCGCTGTAATTTTCATTAGTAACGATGACTCTTAAGTATTTTCGCCAACTCTCAAAGATCTATAGAAATATAATCAACTGAAAGAAATATTTCCGCAGACACTGAATGAGGCTAATAGAAGATGAAAGGAAGAAATGTGGCGATACTTTTATTTGAACTAGATAAAAGGAGCTCGTTTTCTGATTTTCGGAATCAGCATTTGTATGATATGGAACTTACCTATAAGAAAAGAAAAGCCAGTCTACGAAAATAGCAGGTAGTGAAGTGCCCTCTACAATAATACAAGTTCTATTTTATCGCGAGAAAATACATTTACAGATATTTATCCGTCTAAGTTCTATCTCACAGAAATATCACGATCTCGTTTTATACGTTCTAAGAGATCCTCAAAGTTGTTCCGAGTCGTGGAGGGTTGTGCATGTGATTTGTATTTGTAATAGCATCCACTGCTCCAGATTCTAGTGAGGAATGCAAAAAGGCAAAGTTTTATGGCTTGGAAACAAAATTTATGGCAGACAACTACCACAATTGCCGTATTAACGTATATTGTGATAATAAATCCGCTGTGGTGCTGATAAAATATAGCTTCTAGGATTAAAGTAACGTATTATCACGCCGCGCAGTTAATCTTAACATTAACCTTATACCAGCTCTCTTATATTTCTGCGACCCACTTAAAACTTTATCCATTTCGAATAACATCCTTTTAAAACCAAACTTATGAATTACTTTTCGTGTATTTAGTTTGAGAAAGCAGAAAGCTAAGTTTTGTTAAAATGATGAAATAAATGTTAGTTCTAAAGTTTATGAATTAGCGGCGAAAATGTGTATGTAAGAATTGTATACTTAAACAGTAAATTATAGAACATTTTTATTTGATAAAAGAGACAATTTGACAACGGACATAAGAAGGAATACTGAGAGTTCTTAAAATAGTTAAGCAATAAAATAATAATAACGATGAAGATGGTTCAACCGTGAACAAAGCGTTATAAANTGACAATTTGACAACGGCCATAAGAAGGAATACTGTAGTTTTAATAGTTAAGCAATAAAATAATAATAACGATGAAGATGGTTCAACCGTGAACAAAGCGTTATAAATACCAAATAAAAAGCTTCTACCTACCATTACAAATGTATTCAGGAGGTTTCCAGAAATTCTTTCAAGGCTACGTCGGAATTAGAAGACTAAAATAACGATGAAAATTACGACTATTTAGATATTCATTGAAAACCTTTTATTGTACAAACAAACAAACAATAAAAAATAAAACTATATTAAAATTATATTATTAAAGAATAGTGAAAACTAGCATTGATTTTTGTTATTAGTGTTTCTCTAAAATTGTATTCAATCTTAACAGACAACGCACAGTCAAAACAACTGATCGTAGAGAGCTGAAGTTTGGCATGTGGTCCACTGGGGAGAAACCATGACCGAGATTGGTAACGTGGCAATGCCCCGCGGTCCGGCCAGGACGCGCCTGCCGCCAGGTGTACTGGTGGTTACGGGAGCTAGACTATTTTTTTTTCTTTTTTTTAAGCATGGGAAATCGTCAAATGACTTCTTCCGCTCTGGGTGGAGCGGGAGGGCGTGTCAGACTCTTACTGACTAAAACCCATCCGTGTTCCTTCTAAAGCCCTTTGAGTTCCAGGGCCGCGGTGACTCTTTCGAACAAATTCCGCAACCCTGGCAGGCTCTGGCCCTAGCGG
>NDFZ01004189.1:0-59532 GCA_002192655.3 Mamestra configurata
AGCGAGACAGGTGGACCTGTCGCCCTGCGCCACCTTCCCCGTGCTCAGGAGCCTGCTGGAGTCACTGCGGAGGCTGCTGCACAAGTATGTGAAGTCCACAGTCCACAAAAGTCATTTATTCAAACTAGGTTGAAAATAGGCAAGGCAAGGCTAGGCTGGTTGGCGATCTTTGGGGGAGGCTTACGTTCAGCAGTGGACGGCAATTGGCTGATATGATGAAGGCTAGGCTATTTTGACTGGTACTATGCCTTGTTGCATTAAGTTGCTAATACCACTATTGTACATAAAGTTTAAATAGTAAAATCAGCATTTTTCAGAGGTCAACAATTAACATGAATATAAAACCTAGAAATGCCCGCACAACACTTTATAGTGTTTTAGCTGTGAAGAAGAATATTGCAACCAAACTGTTCAGCAACATTAGGGTTCCGAACGTTAGTATGAAAAAACGGAACTCTTAACGGATCACTCGTGTCTCAGACGGACTGACAGACTGTCTGTCTGTCTCAACCAATATCTTTCGAATCTACTGCACCGAACTAGTTGAAAGTTGGTACCGTACTTGTAAACTTTTGTGACCCAAAGACAGGCACGTAACGTGAATCTCGCTGTTTACAGGTTTGTATGCCCAGAATTTTCTTTGTTGGGATTGTAACATCATGAAGTATTTTACTTGGAGTGACTGTGGACTGACATTGATGGCTCAAAATCCAATTTTGGGCAACTTGGCCATATTTTGTCGATATACATAGTTTTTAACCATATGTTAAAAACTATAACATACACCTAACCGCACGCCTATATTTCCCTTAATCTCAATCAAAGACTCCGGAATGCTACTGAGAAATTTCAGATGGAATTACCGAAAAACATTTTCTAGGTCCTTAGTTAACTCCTGGGTCGGGCAAAGAGTATGTTTTTTTTTTCTAAAATTTATATCTATTTTAGTATCAGAAGACAGTTTACCTCATCAGTGTATTCGAATTGAGTATCTCATGAAAACCACTGGTGGCGCCATAAACGTGGTCAGTAGCCACGTATTGGGCACAAACTGTTTAAGGTTTACCATCGCTTCGAAAAGAAAAGATCAGTATACTTTTCTAAATTGGCCCAGTATTTTATATCTTTATTTGGTTTTATGCATATCACACATTTAACAATGTCATGACCAGTGATTGGAATAAGTAGTGCAATTTTGTGGGATTTCGTGACGTTATCTTAATATGGATATGCCTTTAAATCCCACTTAATTGGAATTTAATACGGTCAATTTAATTATAATAATGTAAAGTACTAAACTACATGGTAAATGCATTGTTTAGTGCGGTGATGGTTGATAAGAGCGGTAAAAGTCCGCTTCTCACAAGGATTATCCATATTAATACAACGTTTAAGGTCATTCACCTTAAATTGCACTGGTCATGAGTAGTCATGACTATCGGTTTTCGCGATTTTTGCGGACAACGCGAATAGCGTAATGTGTCAGGATAGATGGCGCCACAATGTCAATATCACCCTGTTTGTTCCAGGCTCCGGCTAGTGGGTGGAGAAGAAGAAGAAGCGTGCTGTGTGCTGAGTCCGCTGTGGAGGCGACGAGTGGCGTCCACTGCCTTACACCAACTGTCGCCGCATAGGTTAGCCAGGCTCATCTCTGCGCAGGTAGACTTTTTATTTTACTGAGTGGAACAGAACTGTGGTCGTATCAAAAACTGCTTATGTAGATCAATAAATTTCGTCAAGGAAGTAACAGACAATACCAGAAATAAAAAAAATTTGCTCCTCCCATACTAATAGTCATAACTCATAACTGATGTACCTATTCATGTCCTTAATTTTTATTTGATTTGTTAATTCTATTTACATCTCTCAATAGATAACTATATTAACAGTTTCCTAAGTAATTTTACATTTCATAAAATGCTTCCGCTCTCCTAACCTAGATGCTTATCTTGCTGTGCCCGACAGGGTCCATATGAACCTATTTGTTATTTTACCACCTAAGAATACATGTGGAATGCAATAAAAAGTATTGAGTATTGAGTAATTTAAATCAGCTGTTGAAAACCTTGAAATTAAATTTTTGGGCTGCGGTATCCACCAAACATACTTCGGATGGTCTGAAAGAACTTTAAAATAAAAAGGGGAAATCCAAAATACAAACAAAAATCGCAAAAAGGGTAATCTATTTTAATTTTCCCCAGATCCTAGAAAGACTGAGCACGGCGCACGAGAGGTATCAATCTGCGCTCACATCCCTAGAATCTGCGCTGGCGGGCCGCTTGCACCACACTGAAGATATCAAACTAGCTATTAGGAAAAAGTGAGTATTTTTTATCTTTCCTTATAGGGAACGTGCTGGAACTATAGGTGGCAGCACAGAAGTGTCATTGTCAAGTATATTTTACCCATAAGTTTCGAAATTGCAACGCTAGATGGCACAGTCTACTTCGTACACGTTATCCTAAACGGATCGTGCGGGAACTATAGGTGGCAGCACAGAAACGTCAACGTCAAGTATTCTTAACGTTACAGTTTTGAATATGCCACACTAGATGGCATAGTCAGCGCCGTGCACGTTCCCTATAGTCCAGTCATTTGGTAGTTTTAGGGAAGTTTTGAAAATTAGTGATTTTATACATTCCGACGTTCTGTTTCCGAATTTTCACCTTAAAAACGTTAGAGTTGTGTGAGCGGTAAATATTCACGTCTATGAAATTACCACTTTTCCAAACTCCCATAATAATTTCCAGGTATTCCCTTAATGAGCACCAAATGCCTGTAGTAATACTAATTATATATTTTCGAAAGTAAGTATGTCTGTTTGTTTGTAACGTTCTCAAGCCGGACATTAACTAGCGACTAACCAGTGCACAAGTCTATAATATTTTTGCTGTGGTAATTTCGACCCGTTGCAAACATGCCCCTGATTGGTCGCATTGTTGGCTGTTACCTTAGACGATAAAGGAGCTCGTGTACCGGTTTGAAGGGTACACTTAGAGGTGTAATTACAGAAACATTTAATATTTTAGCTTTTATCCTAAATTTGATACTGCATAAGTAAATACATACATACATACATACTACAGGGTGAAAGTCAATAGAACACATTTTTAGATTGTTTCATCCATACGTACTTGACGATTGAATTTTTAGAATTGGTTGCTTATTTACAGATATGCGCCCACATTCGCCCGGCTGTGTCTAGAAAGTACATCGATGTGTGATCTACTCATGTACGGCACTCCGGAACTTGGGCGAGAAATAGGTAAGCTGAATTTTATTTTCAATAAACATACTTTAGATTAGATAATCCTTCTACGGTACGGAACAGCTTATAAGGCGTCGACTTTATATACAAAGTGACCATTGCGTAAACCTGACCGCGTGGTCGCACCGCGGTAGAGGGCGCCTTCCGGTTCTGCCGAACAAATTAACACCACGATCGCGTATTCGCGCGATCACTAATATTTTTGTATTAGGACGACGCCTAAGATTCAGGGTATTGAAACAGCTGTTGAAATTTGTATCTCCCTTGATTCAGTTTAACTACATTTCAGTCCTCATAAGCGCCAATAGATGTCGCTTCGATATGAGATGAAATGAAAGATAATCAAGTTATACAGTTTATTATTTTATTCCATAGCGAGCATGGTATGTGGCCAGTTAAAAGTTATTTTTATTAATTTTTCTAGCGGCAAGCAAGCAATTATTTAATTTAAAGTCTTCAGTTACCACTTTCCACACTATTCAATTACATGTCAAAAGGATTTCGGGAAAATTCACGCCACCAGTTGGCGCAACTTCGCCAAGAACACTTGCCAGATGCACTTCTAAGTTACATCGATTTGACTATTGTCGGAAAACAAAAGCGTTTTGACAGGAACCTTGACCTGATGCCTCCCTGCCACCACCTGGTGTAATTTATTTCAGAAAAAAAACAACTTCAAAATAAAAATCGCTACAAAGTACATTGGAATTTTTGGGAGGCAGCACTAAGCTTTTTTACAAAAAAATACAACCGACTTCCAAATAAAAACCGCTACAAAGTACAAAATAACTTAAATTTTGGAAGTCGGTGTCAAAAACGAAGAAACCCACTAGAAACACCTTATAAAAAATCCAACTAGTCCAAATTTCCATTTAAATGTCTATTTCCAAAGTTCGATCTGATCATTACGAAATTTAAACGGGACCATTTCGGAATAAACTTCTTACGATTAAAGTTTCGAATTTGCAACGCTAGATTCCATAAATATAGTACTCCTGACCGGTTTCTGCCACGGCGGCCAATCTCAACGGAGACTAGGCATCAGTGCGGCACATATTGTAGTGCAGGCGTGTGTGCGCTCACGCTCAATGCTCGCGCTGTGTCCAGGGCGCGGCCAGTACGGCGTGGTGTACAGCGTGCGCGGCGCCTGGGCCGGACGCTGCCCCGTGGCGGTCAAGTCCGTGTTGCCGGCTGATGAGAGGCACTACAGAGAACTGGCCATGGAGTTCTTCTACACCAGGTACTTACCTACTTTTATTATATCTGTTAAAGAGGTTGATGCAGGTATTTTGTTGTTGGGGAAATAATATATTATGTACAGACGCCAGCACATCAAGAAACACTACTTCATCAGTGATGAAGTTATAAAGCTTCAAAGTAGATCGTTAGAAAGAGAGTAGGTATATAGACCTGATGTCAAATACTAGAATACCCATACATATGCTATAGAAGACGGCTTTAGCGCGAGAGGAACGTTATTATATATTCTTGTTTTTTTTTAATCCCACTGCTGGTCAAAAGCCTTCCTTTCCTCTTTTCATACTTATCTCAAACCAAGTATGGCCATAAAAGTCATCAGATTGTCACACCACCTTCGCCGCGGTCTACCTCGACGATGTCCAGTGGGCGACGATCTCCCCATTACTCCGGCTGGTAAAATTGGTAATAAATAAATTGAAATTGAAATTGAATTGAAATTGAAAGATTTTATAATAAACTGAAAAATACCCCAAAAGAACATAATAAACCAGTGCATGAGTGCATAAGTGCGACGTGTCCAGCCCACAAGCCCACTCCCACTTCAGCCTGGCTGTAGTTTCTCCAACATCCGCTAGTTGAGTCATGGTCTGTCACCGGCGCTCTCCCCAGGAGCATCCCGGCACACGCGCGCATCGTGCGGCTGTTCGGCTCGGTGGTGCAGCGGCACAGCGGCGCCGGCCCGTGCGTGCTGCTGCTGTCGGAGCGGAAGGTCAGAGACCTGCACGCGGCTGTCAGGGCGGGCCTGACCTTCGCGACCAGGATGAGGATAGCCAGGGATATTGTGGAAGGTAAGCTTGCTCTTTAAGACTCTTGAAACATTTTTTAGAGTTCTGTACGTTTGATGTAGAAAAATTTTTTTTCAAAAATATGTGCTTACCCCTTCACAGCGTATCGGCGTGATATTCTGTTATGAACTGGTGTAAACAATAGACAGACAAGAGATTTCAGCTATCCCAGTCCATTTGCTATCATTTATTGAGAAGGTCCGTTGCCTATCTCCGAAGTTCTTCATCGGATCTGCACCACATTGAAATGGGACCACTCCGAGAAAGTACTCTCCAAAAAACTACCCAAATCGCTTCAAGTGTGCATTTAAATTTGAAGAGTTCTCTCTATTTATCCAGCATTCCATCATCAAATCCGTTCGATCAGATCCCTTTAACAAAAAAATTCAAATCGGTCATTAATCGGGTAATCGGGGAACATACATTAAAAAAAAAGGTTCCGACGAATTGAGAACCTCCTCCTTTTTTTGAAGTCGGTTAAAAATGTGATCTAATCATTCGTGTCTCTATCTATCCATCTGTCACAGCCAATTTGCTCCGAATCTACTGGTGACATTTGTAGTTAAGATTTTTTTTAACTTCCTGTAGAAAGTGAAAAAACACTCTTTTTCCTCTGAATTTACTTTCGAAATAATCGTAACTATCTTTTTAAACCCATTCATCTTGCGTATGAGTACCAAGTTTCATTCAAATCGGCTCATTCATTTCCGAGAGTGAACTTTAATGTTTGCATGAAACACGGCGAGGATTACACGTATATTCTTTGAAATAAATGCGCTTAGGTTGGATCCAATCGTGATCCTGTCATAAATGCGTCATTGTACAGAAATCACTCTATCTCGGCCGTTTCATCGAGCGCTCGGGGTGTGTACATCATACAAACAAAACACTGAAATTACCGTGATCAAATCGGAAATGAAGATATCCGCAAGAGAACCAAGGTTACCAACATAGCTTGAAAAATCGCCAAACTAAAGTGGCAGTGGGCAGGGCACATTGCTTGCAGTACAGATAGTCAATGAAGTCGAAAGGTTCTGGAGTGGCAACCGCTTATCGGAAGACGAAGCCTTAGAAGGCCTCCCACAAGGTAGACTGATGGTTTGGAGGGGGCTGCGGGCATCTACTGGATGCGAGATGCATAGGACCGGTCGATGTAGCGAGACTTAAAAGTGGCATAATATGTGCAATCGTGGTCAGAAATGATGAATGATGTGTGCGCTATAATGTCCCCTTAATGTTTACTGCGATTGACTGCCTATCTTAAACTCAGTTACCAGAATATCCTTCTCAAGTCACTCTTCCCTGCAGGCATCCGCTACCTACACTCTCTGGGCCTTGTCCACCGCGATATCAAAATGAAGAACGTCCTCTTGGACAGCCAGGACCGGGCTGCCTTATCAGACCTGGGCTTCTGCGCGGCCGAGGCTCTGATGTCGGGCTCCGTGGTGGGCACGCCGGTGCACATGGCGCCCGAGCTGCTGGCCGGCGACTATGACGCCAACGTCGATGTCTATGCCTTTGGGATACTGTTCTGGTGAGTGTGAGTACTACTTCTGCGCGGCCGAGGCGCTGATGTCGGGCTCCGTGGTGGGCACGCCGGTGCACATGGCGCCCGAGCTGCTGGCCGGCGACTATGACGCCAACGTCGATGTCTATGCCTTTGGGATACTGTTCTGGTGAGTGTGAGTACTACTTCTGCGCGGCCGAGGCGCTGATGTCGGGCTCCGTGGTGGGCACGCCGGTGCACATGGCGCCCGAGCTGCTGGCCGGCGACTATGACGCCAACGTCGATGTCTATGCCTTTGGGATACTGTTCTGGTGAATCTCAATCTGCCTAGCCTGCTTTTTGCCTATTGAGGCGTTTCCACACTGAGTTCTTATGTTGGGCCATTGTGCGTGACCCATAGCGGCCGCAATTCCAACCAACCTACCTCCTAAAGCAGATTAGGCCTCGCAATTTTTTCAGGATGTCTTGAAGAGAATTCTTTGTTTTTAATCTTATTTCAATTTTTATTATCAACTACCTGTTACGGTTCATGAGATGCAGCCCGCTGACAGACAGACGGACGGACGGACAGCGGATTTTCGTTGTTTACCTTTTGGGTACCGAACCCTAAAAGTTAAGTCTAATCATTTTTGCTTGTGCACAATTCTAGCCGTATTCTAGTCTTTCTACTCGTAGTATTCGTATAACAAGAGTTTATAAATAATCCGCCTCTGTTTACAGGTACGTGTGTGCGGGAAATATAAAACTACCGTCAGCGTTTGAAACATTCCAAAACAAGGAACAACTGTGGAGTAAAGTCAAAAGAGGTAAGTTATTCAGCTCTTAGTGTTAGTCTTCCATTTTGCAATCATTTACAATCTTTGTATCCTTTATTATTTGTTATTAGGGTTCCGTAGTCAACAAGGAACCCTTATAGTTTCACCATGTCCGTCTGTCAGGCCGCGGTTTATCTCTCTGGAATTTGGCATCCGACAAAGTGGTTAAATAAAGTCTAGAAAAAACAAATTAAAAGAAAACTATCACAGCTAAGTAGGCTCTACAAGTCAACGAGTAATACTAAAACTTTATTTGCATTCCACAATGTGCACTTAGGTGGTAAATTTAAATAAAGAAATTGTGATCATTATGGACCCTGTCGGGCCCAGCATAAAACAAATATATGTAGGAGAGAGGAAGTTTTAAATAACTATTTAAAGTAATAAATAAATATCTGAAATAAATCCATTAATACCATATTAGGGACTCTTAATGCCTTCTATTTTATCATTTGAATTTTCCTTAATACTATAATAGCATTTTTCAATTAAATATGGTTTTAGTTATTTTTTTATAAATATGTTTATTTTATCTTCTTTTTTATTAGTTCAGGTATTTTTTATATATTTCATGAACATCATATACGGACTTGTTGAATGTATACTATAAAATATAACTAGATAATGTCGTACCAAATATTCCATAGAAAATGACTTAAGACTATGTGTGTTTGTAACTTTGCAATGATATAGTCAAATTAGCTATTTTATTTCTTGGAATGGTTTACGGACAACACGGATAATCAAGGAACCCTTCACTGTGCGTGTCCCGACTCGCACTTGGCCGGTTTTTTTTTCTTCAAACGATTTGTGTTTAGTCGACCTATTAAAGTGCGCAAGAAGGTTAAAAATTCAGTGGCCAATGTGTGAGTTAAATACAAAGTTCTTCAGAGAAGTTTCGATTCATTGGAGTTCTGTAAAAAGTGTAATAGTAATAACAAGGTCCACCATATTGTCTATACTTTTTGTAAGTTTTTTGTCTATGTAGCATTTTCTTAGTGTTTGGAAGAAATTAAAGGACAATTACAAGCTCTCTTTCCCTTTGAACTGTTTTTGGGAAACGTTCTCAGCTAACTTTTTAGACATAGGTTCACTAATTTTCAAGAATAAGGATTTGACAGATGAAAAAGAAGGAAGCACAGCCAAAACTACTGGTCGTGGTAAGCTGGATTTTGGCATGTAGCTTCCCTACACTCCGTAGGGGAGCACTAAGAGAGGATTTCCCGAAATTCCTACGGGAACGAGAAAAAACGGGATATACGCGTACCAAGTTGCGGCTAAAGCTAGTACACCTATAATAATATAAACCATTTTCCTTCCCAGGCCTTCGCCCCGAACGCCTGCCCCACTTCACAGACGACTGCTGGGAGGTAATGGAGTCGTGTTGGGCCTCCGAGCCCTCCCAGAGGGCGCTGCTGGGCGACGTGCAGGCCAAGCTCGAGCGGATACACGAGCTCGCCCTCGGAGACACCTCCGCGCAGGACGACGGAGGCGCGCAGGCCTGTGAAGTGTCGGATGAGGACAGTCTGGATATTATGATGGCTGATCAGTGTATGTGATTTTTGTGAAGATTTTTTTGTTGTTTGTCGAAGAGGTATAGTCGTGGTTATAAAAGGTTGATAGTAATACAAACATTTTTGGTTCCCTTACTGTGGAAAAATCGAAACCTCCCACGTAAGTTCTTGTAACCCACAAAATTTATGTTTTTCTCTTAAAGTCTCTAATTGTATGTGTTATCTTGTACCACAATTTTGTTGGTTACAACAACTGACGTGTCAGGCGTCGTAATTTCAGTCTTTGGCTGACTGTCCGCTGGACTGGAGTGGAGGGAAGCGGAATGGAACGGTACCAATACTTACCAATGGAATAGCATAAAAAATCTCCGCTCCGCTTTAGTAGACAGAGATTTGCGAACTAGTTTAAAAAATCATACAAAACCGGGAAGTGGAGCGGGAAAGCGGAAAAACCGGCCGACCGCTCAAATTACGCGCTGCGTGAACGCGAACAAGCCGCAACTCCGCTCCGCATCAATGGACAGACAGTCCCCAAGTCGGCTGCGCAGTATTCCCTCAGTCCGCTCCGCTGGCAGCCTCAGGCGTCGTTACCACTGCAACCAGTTCGCAAGCAATTGGCATTACATTGCTACCGAGTTATAATGTGTTAGATCGCTCGATCGAGTCCCGTAATGTAATTAACTTACAATTGATTTGCTTGCAAGCAAAAACATTATCTTATTTATAAAAATACCTGAACTGTTTACTTTGTATTTTACGAATCAGTTTCTTAACAGTTCAGAGATTTTTATGAAGATGACTATAGTAGGCGCCAGATAATCGTGGAATAACGGTCATTGACCCACCTACAATTATTGACATTTTTAATTTGAAAAACGGAATTAATGACACAAAGCTGTCCCGAATCATCATCTCTCGTGATCCTTAACATTGTCTAATAATGAAAAACGATTCATATTTAATTGTTCAGGTACCTATGAACAGTTATTAGGGAAAGGTCAATATACTTTATTCCACATTTATCTGGCGCATACTATAGTTACCTTTTTAAACTGTTCAATAAAAAACTCAAAATGAAGGGAAAAGTTATATTTAAGTTTATTGAAACTAAGGTCAATATTGAACGAATGTGTTTGAGAAACCGTGTATCAATGAAATGCATATCAGAGTATAAACGTCCAATCATGATAATTGGGTATTTTACTAAAAAAAAAAAAAATTGTTCTTCAGATAGATTGCCAAAAAATGTTGGACACGTACTTTTTCTTATTTCATGTATACAAAAAATGAAGACAATACAGTGCGTTGAAAACACGCGTGACGTCACTACGATGGTACATTTTTTACCAGCGACGTAACGTCACGCGTGTATTCAACGTACTGTATCGTCTTCAATTTTTGTTTACGTGACAAAAGAAAAAATACGTGTCCAATATGACTGGCCTGTTGGTCGAGTGGTTAGTGACCCTGACTGCTTAACCGGAGGTCGTGGGTTCGATTCCCACCCAGGACAAATCTTTGTGTGATGAGCATGATCATTTGTTCTGTGTCTGGGTGAAATTTGTGTATAATATGTATGTATTTAGAAATATATAAGTATGTTTATCAGTTGTCTGGTTGCCATAGCACAGGCTCTGCCTAGTTTGGGATCGGATGACCGTGTGTGAGTTGTCCCAGGATATATTATATTATATTATTATTATATTAATATTTTATGGAAATCTATCTGACGGACTATTTAAATTTTTACCCTATTATGCCTCTCTTAGAGATAAGCGATACCTCTCTTAAAATACGAGTATCTCCGGAACCACCAGGAGGACTTATGTTACTGGTGAGGGTGTAAGAACACATAGACGATCAGAATTTCGTTTTCTGTCTTTCAATTTTACAATGAAATATCAAAACGTATTTTCTTGTAGTTTTATAATGTAAAAATGTTTCAGGTGCTAAGGCAATTTGAAAGTCAAAGTCAAAGTCAAATTATTTAAGAGCGCGTATACAGGAAGTGGGCAACGTCGCAAACAGCTGTCAAATATTTCCCTGTTTTGATCAATTTGTAAATAAGAAATATGGCTAACTAATGAACTAGAATATTAATAATAATAAACACTGAATTTGATGTTGTAACCGTTTTAGGTGTAAAAAAGGCATTTGTAAAGTTTCCAAATACTTTTTTACACCTAAAACTAAATATTCGGTGTTACGATATTAATTATTGCATTTCATAATCAATATTCTAGTTCATTAGTTAGCAAAATTTCTTATTTTCATACAGTAATATTGACAAATTAATCTAAACAGCGAAATATTTGACAGCTATTTGCGACGTTGCCTCCTTTCTGTATACACGCTCTTAAGTCTTAATGAATAATGAGAAACAAATGTTATAAATTATAAAAAAATGTTTTAGATCTATGTTTTTTAAATCTTGTATATTATTCGGCCTTTGTATGAAATAACAACGCACATCTATAAACTAATATTATGATTGTAAAATGAAAATGAATTGCGGTAAAATAAAAGAAAGAGTGCAATATTATCAAGATTTACTTAAAATGCAGTATCATTGAAATTGTATTCCTTTAAAATCATTTTTATACTAATGACATTTTTAGAGATACTCCTTACGAGAGCGAGACAGATGTACCGTAGCAACGTGAAAGAAAGAGATGAAAAATGAAGTGCCTGTAAAGATATCATTAATATCTAATATAGAATCTCCCATTAACAGAAAATAGACGTAAAATCGCTTTTCAATTCGCACGGCGAAACGCCGTTTTCACTGATTAAACATATATAAATATTTATGCTAGTTGAAATAATTTAAAAAAAAACCATATCGAACCTTCCAATTTTTTAGTTTCGTGGCGTACCTGTGATGTTTCAATGGCAAACAGATATCAACCTTGTGTCTGTTAAAATAAAGCTGAAAATAAATAAAGGCACGTCGGACTTTACCACCTTTTACTTTCATTGCGTACCTGTGATACTTTTGAACCGGCAAAAATCGTAATAATCGGAACTTTTTGATCGCATCCAATGCGTTCGAAATCTCTATGAAAGAAAATGGATGTTTCTCTATGTCAACCTTTAAATGTCATGCCTAAGCAAGACTGAAGAACGAAAGTCGATAACCGTGTCTAAAGATTCGGATCAGTCACATATTATTATAATAACTAGATATAGTCATGTTTATTAATAAGTTATTTTATAAAAATAATAAGTTAGTTTAAGAACGACGCGATGTAAGAAATGAATCAAAATGTGAGGTTATTGGATGAATTTTAAATCGTCAGTAAGAATATGTTATTGTTTAAGAAAAATCTGCCTGCACTTTAAGATGCACTTTTGATGATCCCATTCCCAAAGTAAATAAACCATTATCAGGTACTTTTGAATTGTCAAAGTCAGTCCGTCAAAAACATGAAGCTATTTGCACGTTCGAAAGCGTACAACTCTATGGAGAAGAACGTGCAAGAAACTCCACGGACACTCTTTTAAATCATTTTATGTTTACAAAAATCCTGGTTACATTAACCTTGTTGCTTCTATATATGAGAACAATGTAAAGAAAGAAAAAAACAATGTATAGTATCAAATATTAAAATGAGGCAGTGGCAACCAAGGGATAACCAGTCTCCACTGACGGCGCCCGTTCACGAACATGACGCGTGCATCAGCACCATTCAGCTTCCCTAAGGATAAACATACCAAAACCCTATTATTCAGCCTCTGCTGTCCGTCCATCTGTCTGTTTCTCATCGGGCTTTATCTTATGAACCGTAATAGGTAGACAGTTGAAATTTATCTATTGCCTCTATAATTACAAATATGACATCCTAATCCTAATATATATAATTCTGTCGTTACTGACTGACTGAGTGACTGACAGACAACGCACAGCCGAAACTATTGGTCGTAGAAAGCTGGAATTTGGCATCTAGGTTTCTTGGGGGAGTGCAGGGAGAAGAGAGTAAATGTCTTTAGAGAGTAAAGGATTTCCCGAAATTTCTACGGGAACGAGAAGAAACGGGCTATGCGCGTACAAAGTCAAAGGGCAAAATCTAGTACTGATATAAGAACAGTATTTACAAAACTCTTTTCTCCATCAGTCCATCTAAGTACCATTTTGAAACATTACAGAAATTGTATTTTATGTTGAAATCATTGCAATGTCGACCTTATGTCGACCACATAAGACTTACTTTACGAATTCATTGTAAAGGCAATGACTATAGCTGAAAGATTACTGATTATCACATTTTTTCTAACAATTTAAAATTAATCTACATACGTCACAATTTGAGAGTAACATAATAACATGTCCAAGACTAGGACAAATAATATTAAACTGTAAGCTGTAGGAATAAGGTCTATATTTGTCTGTGATCAACAAATTGTTATGTAAGAAATCATTGGTTATTTTTTGTTAAATATTGAATGAAATTCAAACTGTGTTTGCTTGTTAGGTTTTTGTTTTGGCGTTTTTAAGTATTTATAATGACTTGTAAACTGATTTATAATAAAAGTTATCACCAGAGATCGAAATAGGTAGAGTATATTTACCTAAAGTTCGATGAAGTAAGTAACATAGAGTAGATAATACCTCCTCTAAAATCCCAGAATCATAGACATGAAAATTAAAACCCGGCATTATAAAAACATAATCAGGTAAAGAACAGAAGAACTTTCAAGAATTAATTTTGTATGTAAAATTAAGCTCTTTAATTGAACAGCTTTAGTAAGATTTTTCAATGTAATAATTTAGTTAAAATGCGCAATAAGTGATTTGCAATTTCTTAAATCCCGGGATTTAATCGTCATGTTAACCATTCCTGGATTTTAGAGGAGGTATTATCAACTCTATGTTACTTACTTCCTCGAACTTAAGGTAAATATACTCTACCTATTCCGATCTCTGGTTATCACGGTATTGATTAATGTAACAAATTAATTACATATTTTGAATTGGGACAAGCGGAATATATCATGAAAATAAACAATCTTTATCGAACCAAGAGTTGGTTATTTTAATCTTCACTTTTTATTCATCTTGTTACAACAAAAATATGTGTACAGCCTCTAACAAAACATTACAATAATAAGCCGTACTACTATCAAGATGTTTTGTTTAAAATGTTTCATACCTAAGGTTTTAATTTTGTGTAAAATTGGATATTTTTTTTATCAATCCACTGTGAATTTCAATCAACGTACATAAATATCTAGTTTAAAGAAAGAGCTTTTTAATGATCAAAATAAGAATGAAAAATCATAACAATAAATTTATAAAAAAAATAGACACTACTTTGTAAATATCCTAGATTTGTAACAGTCCCTTCCGTTTTCGTTAACACAAGGCGACATCTACATGAATACCTCACTTTGATTTTCAACCCTAGGCTTAGCGCCAAGAGTCGAAAATCCAACAGTGCAGGTAGACATTTAGATGTCGCTTAGTAATAGTGAAATCGGGTATCAGAAGCGTAGGAGTACTTTGTCATGGTATAGTATTAAACAGCTGTTATAATTGCTTATTTTAAGAACATTATTGTACTCTGGAAATATACGCTTTTATATATTCAAGGTTTTTTTTTTTAAATAATGGTCCTCGTTACCGAATTTCGACCATCGGGACTTTCATTAACGGAGTTGAGCCATACTTTGCTGGGAATATTATAGTGCAGGCGTGTGTGCGAAAACAGGTGCACTCACTGTTCTTTTACTTAGTATCGGCATCAATGCCGCCACAAGAAAAAGTAACGAAGTGAAATTGTACAGCAACAAAAACAGCCGCAACGCCATCTATCCCGCCAGCGACGAACTACTAACGAAATCCTGTATCGCGGTATCAGAATTCAAAAATTCGAATATCAAATATCGGTCAGTGGCTCACAATGCTCACCAGACACAACAACCGTCCGGTCGGAGGATCCTCCCTTTTCTATGGAGATTTGCGGGACTTTATACCCTGTTCCTCTTACCTCGGTGGGGCGGCAATCCGAGAACGACCGGGCAGAGCTTCAGGTGCTTTCCGAAGCACGTGGGTAACAACACCGGCTGCCAAATTCCGTGCTGATACTGAGAAGTTCCTGATGGAAAAAGCCAATAACACACTGCCTGATCCGAGACTCGAAACCAGGACCTATAATGCAGTGGGCTGTTACATTACTTCTCATAATTTGAAAATAACTTTATCGTGCTTTACTTGCTGACTCGCACAACTTCGTCTGCGTCACATTTTTTCATGAATGCTCCGCTCCTATATTGGTCTACGCGTGATGTTATATAGCCTTTTTTTTAGGATGGGAAATCAATATCAAATGACTTCTTCCGCTTTCGGTGGAGCGGAAGGGAGTGTCAGACTCTTAATGACTAAAACCCATCCGTGTTCCTTCACCGCGAGTCACTGCGGCCCTGGAACGCAATGGGCTTTAAAAGGAACACGGATGGGTTTTAGTCAGCATGAGTCTGATACGCGCTTCCGCTCCACCCAAAGCGGAAGAAGTCATTTGATGATTTACCATTCTTAAAAAAAACCTATTGGTGGTAGCTTTCCTTTTAACTTCGTAACACTCCACTAAGGAGTGCCTAGGGTGTAAAAACAAGAAAACCCCGGATTTTTACTGCAATGAGTGAAATAAAAAAAAACGAATGGTATGTTTAGCTAAAATTCCTATCTATCAAAAAATGTGCAATTGTAGTATAAAAAAAGCGAAAGTTGCAATAATTCAAACAGTAAAATTTGCAAAAAGCAAGAAACAAAATACTTATTAGGCTGTAGAAAATTAAGGTAGCGTATTACTGATGTAGACATAACAAACAGAAAAAACTATTTTACTATAAAATATTTTTGTAAAAAATTTAACTCTTTAGTGGTACACACCAAACAACACCACTGGAAAGTTATAGGAAAGCAAAACACGCAATTGCGTTTACTTGGATGATATATTTTCTATTTCCCCCAGCTATTTTGATTTAAAAAACCAAACTACTGATCCGATTTTGATAAAATGTCTTTGTCTTGATCCCATGATCAATCAGAAAGTATATCCTTTCACATAAATGAAGAATTTTTCAAATCGGTTCATAAATGACGGAGTTATGTAGTAACAAACATAAAAAATACAATCTAATTGATAACCTCCTCCTTTTTTTGAAGTTGGTTAAAAACAGGCCAAGTACGTGTCGCCAGGCACATTGTAAGGTGCCATAGTTTTCTGATTCTAAAAAAACACAGAAAATTAAATAATTTCAAGTTCATTTTTGTTACGAGGGACCCTGAAAACCATGAAAATACACATAATAGGTTTATGAACTTCTTTCACGTCATCGTGAAAGAAGTTCATAAACCTATTAAAAGTCTTTAAAAATTACTGTTAAACCTTTTTTTTGCTTCGACCAAACTGGAATAAATATTATTCTCGGAATTAATCGCTACTTAAGCGAGAGTAAACCAATTTCACGTTTATCAAACTACAATCCGAGGAATAGCGAGTCTTTTCGGGAATACTCACTATACCACCGATATATGGAATGCATGGAACACGTATAGTAATTCCAAGAATAACAAAACGGTGGAACAAGCAACTTTATTGACAGCTACTTTACCACGCTATAATACGACAAATAGGAGTTGACATGAGCTTTGCTTCTGCACCATCCCAATTGTAGAACAATGTTATTTAGCCGGGTATTACATTCGTTCACATAAAGGTTCACATTCACTCTGTTAATCGCGCATAGCTATTCCAAGTATAGATATACGTTAATTAGCGTGGAAAAACGACAGTTGATTTACTCGAGAATAAGTTTATGGAAAAGATTATTCCTGGTATAGTTACTCGTGTATAAATTTAGTCTCGGAATTAATAGCTACTTAAGCGAGAGTAAACCAATTTCACGTTTATCCAACTACAATCCGAAGAATACCGAGTCTTTTCGGGAATAGTCACTATACCACCGATATGCGTGGAATACGGAGTTATTCCAAGAATAAAAAAATGGCGTCAACAGTCAACACAAGGAATTTTTTGCTTCAAATAAATAAAATGCAACGTCTAAACGATTTGATTCAAGATAGTGACAGTGATGAGGAAGTTATACCTAGACGTCCAAGGTGGCTTATAGAGAGAATAGATTTATTTAAACACTATGATGATCGTGATTTGATAAAACAACTTAATTGACACTGACACTATTGACAACTACTTTACCACGCTATAATACGACAAATGAGAGTTGACATGAGTTTTGCTTCTGCACCGTCCCGTTTGTAGAACAACGTTATTTAGCCGGGTATCACATTCACTCTGTTAATCGCGCATAGCTATTCCAAGTATAGCTATACGGTATTGTGACAAAACGACTGTTGATTTACTCGATAATAAAATCGTGTATAAATTCGGGTTTGGTCGCATGCGCCCTTAGGCGGATTTATACACGAGTAACTATACCAGGAATAATCAATTCCACGATTTTATTCTCGAGTAAATCAACAGTCGTTTTTCCACGCAATCTAACGTATAGCTATACTTGGAAAAGCTATGCGCGATTAACAGAGTGAATGTAAACCTTTATGAGAACGAATGTAATACCCGGGTGCCCGGGCGCCCGTTGATAAATGCCGCCAAACGCGCAATTGCGCCTATTTCAGATATTCATTTGACCACTGACTTTCGCAGATGAAACAAGGTTTTTTTTTTAAATTTAATATGGGATTGCTCTTGACTCAAGTCTAGGTCATAGATGACAGAGACAAAGTCGACGATGGAGCGAGCTTACCCAGAAGAAGCCTGTTCACTCTAATTTTGAAGCGATGAGGGTTGTATGCCTTCGGAAACACAGACGCAGGCAGAGAGTTCCACTCCTTTGCTGTGCGCATTATAAAAGACATTTGGAAACGTTTAGTGCGAATTGGTGGAATAGCAACAAGGCAGGGATGGTAACTTGCAGTGCGCCTAGATATCCGATAGCAGAAGGGGGCCGGTGGGATGAGGTCGTGGAGTTCCTGGACAGAGAAGAATTGCAAATAAAAATGACGAGAAAGAAAGCGACACTTATGTTTTTTGTGTGTCAAAAAATCATGAAATTCGTGTGACGTAAGTTATGGATGACCCCCTATTTGAAGCAAAAAATTCCTTGTGTTGACTGTTGAGTTAAAATGACAGCTGCATAAAACAATAGGACGCCATTTTTTGGAATAACTCCGTATTCCATGCATATCGGTGGTATAGTGAGTATTACCGAAGACTCGCTATTCCTCGGATTGTAGTTCGATAAACGTTAAATTTGTTTACTCTCGCGTAAGTAGCGATTTATCCCGAGAGTAATATTTATTCCAGTTTGGTCAAAGCCGCCCTAAGAAGTGTAAGGTTTTAAAGTCATCTGCCTAGTCTCTTCCCAATGATATTGGGGGCGACTTTTAGTCAAACCGGATTCAAGTGAATACCAGTATCTTACATGGTTTTATCATGTTTGTTTTATTATTAACACACAAGAGCTAGGTACCCTCACCACCAGAGTCTAGTAAAGGATGTTTCAACAAGAACTTTGTCTTTTAAAACAAAATAAAACAAATAATTTAGATGAAGATAATTCTATTTTTATTGTCTACAACAAGTAAGGTTTGGCAATTATGTATGAAAAATGATATCTGGCAAATGTCCACCACGACCACGCTGACAGATCTATGTCGATTCTTTCATCAAAATTTTTAATCACTTTTTGGTAAAATGGCGGGTCTATTTCGTTAACTGCGTCACGGATTTTGAGTTTTAAGGCTGCAATCGATTCGTTTGGCTCCGAATAGACTCTGTCTTTAACAAATCCCCACAAAAAATAATCCAGTGGTGTGTAATTTATTAGCATAGAGCGGCGACTAGCCGCGTCTCTAAAATGATGTTGATTATCATAATTTCTGGGTCGTTAGCTGACGCCACGCGAGATGTTCTCACTATTAAGTTCCAAATGATCATTATGTAAATAGCTACCCTTTTGGTTGAGCGTCAGTGTGAGCGGTTTACATCATCTGCCAAGCCTTTTCCCAATTAAGTTGGGGTCGGCTTCCAGTCAAACTGGTTTCAGCTGAATACCAAATAATAAAATAAAAAATTATTTAACCCTTAATTCGACAGTGGGAAGTATACTGGACATCGACTTAAAAAAAATCTGCAGCATTATTTTTTAAAAATATTTGTTTTTTTATATATGGAATAACTTGGTTATGTCCTATATTATGGCATAAAAAATAACTGTCAATGAGCACGTGCGCTCGGCCGATCAGTCGTCGCCGCAACGTCAGGGAGGATGAACGCGTCACGACCGCTCTCGGTAAGTCTCGATTTGTTTATTTTTAATGTTCTAAAATAAATAGTTATTTCTTTCCTGTATATTCCGTAACGTATTTTTATATGAACGTGTATACTAAAATCATAATATTACTTATAGATTTTTCGTTATGCTCTGCGAAACTTGTGTGTCCAGTATACATCCCATTGCCGGGTTCTCGAGGGTTTAGTATGGTTTTGTGATGTGCAGTATACTGGACATTGCCAATGAGACAGACAACTAACAATTAGTATAATATTATGAACTAATATCTATATTATGTATGTTATATGTTATATATGATACATAACAATATTATTATTTACAGGCCTTCAAAAAAACATCACGTGCCTCAAAATTATTAGCTTTAGTGCCACCAATTAACGCTCTATCGGACGTAGAAGGCCAGACCAGCTCAGATGAAGAACCAGATTTGCACAATGGCCAGGAAATTGATGGTGCCAGTCTGTGCTGGACAATGGACATATCACCGGCACCTAATATTGTAAATACCAGGTCAAAACAAAAAAAAACCCGTCAATACCAACACTCGCATTAGACACGTCAAATCAAAAAAGCGTAAGACAACCAATTACAATTGGAAAAAAGGCAAGTTCTTGCACAAGGCTGAAATAAAGGATTGTGAATTTGTTTTTGACATGCCTAACGACGACTGACCTATAGTTTATTTTCATAAATATTTTTCTGTGGATATACTCCAAGATATAGTCCATAACACAAACCTCTACGCAGTGTCGACCTTGCCGACATGCTCATAGCACTATATCGGGCTACTTACAAAAATCGACGCTGGTACACTGCCATTCTTGCTCAAATGATCGACATTTGTACAAATAACGCTTGGTTATTATACCGAAGAAATTGTAATCGGCTGGCAGTAAGGCATATGCCGTTAAAGCTGTTTGGCTGTCAATTAGCTAGAGAGCTGCAAAATAAAGGGAGATCTAGATTATCCATAAGAAAATATATGAACTGATGACAGCGTCCGTTATGACGGCGTAGGGCATTGGCCGCGCTTTGGACAATCCTATGGTCGCTGTAAATACTGCACCAAAAATAAGACTGATGTTCAATCAATCAAAGGTTGTGTTTAGTACGTAAGAGAAATTGTTTTTATGATTACCATAGCAAGTAAGTGAAACTATTAATTGTTTTAGAAAAGTTTGACTGATTAGATATTATAAACTCTTGCTTAGATATTATAAGTGTTTAAAAAAAAATTACAAAGAAGAATTACACTTTTTATGTTTTATACAAGCCAAATAAATAACAATAATGTCATTTTAAATTTTAAAATTGTACAACAATAAATATTTTCATTATACACATGCATTTTATTTTTGTTTATTTTATAATTGCATAAATAAAGATTTTATAAAAATTCTCGAACGATTCCTTAATTCGGCAATATCCAATATACTGGACATCGATATTTATAGTTACTTTATGGAGAACCTGGCAATGTCCTGTATACTGGACATGCATTTTCTCAAAATCGAGATATACTAGATTTTTTTTATTATTTTTCCTGGTTTTAGAAACATCTAACGATGACAAAAATATATAAAAAAAATAAAATTTCAAGATTTTTTTCTCTTGCCAGATTAAGGGTTAAATATTACAATAACATATTTTACGTGGAGCTGGGCGTGGGTTGTGGAGGTCTGGTAGGCACAAGTCCTCCACAACCCAATAACTAGCTAGCAGAATACTTGGCAGAACTGGTGTCAGACTCCGTAACGACTGTCAGTGATCTATAAATGACAGCTGGGACCAATGGTGCATTGTGCTTTCCAAGGCACGTAGGAGTGTGTGTATGTTCAGATCGTCACCCATCCACAAATCGACCTCGACTCGAAGCGTTATTTATTTAGCCACGAGTTTATTGAACTGAAATTCGGTGACTAGTCACCATACTCGGTGAACTAACAAAAAGGCGTGGTTGGGGCAGTGGTTGAGTGATCCGCTTTCTTTAGGGGTTTTATTACGCCTTAAAAACCTTACAGTAATGTAGCTTATGAGAATAACACATGATATTAATTTATAAAGGGGAGTATCTTCTAATAACACGTGGGCCTCCGCCCGCATTGTAAGTATTAGCAGATACTTGCGACTCCTCGTAGGCAGGCTAGTACCTACAATATATTTTTGCTTGACTTGAAAGAAAAAAACAACCTTTCTGCTGTTTTTCTTAGAGCTAGTTCACTGCCTTATCACGGTACCAGTTTTCATTCAGCAGTATAAGACGCATTGAGTTATCAATAAAGACGAAAATAACCATTTTCGCTGCCACAGCCACCCCACCCCACTCACTATTCAAAATGTACTGAAACAGTTACACAAAGTTGAAAATTAACACGTCCATGTTACCAAGCACTGACCCTAGGGGCGTTTCACACAAAAACGTGACGTTTTGGGGACAGCGGACTGTCCCCGTTTGGGTACGGAAGTGAGGGGGGGCGCACACGTATGGGCTTGTCACTTCCAGTTGATGTTTTTTCAGAAAATATATTATTATAGAATGTTTTGTAACATAGTTGGCGGAGTGACGGTTGACGGGTTACGTTAAATGATCTTCCGGAACACACTCTGTAGTTAGCCCTGTTGGACCAACCTGCTAACTGGTGAATATTGCTTACCTATAACTCAGTTAGGTCTAGTGTAAGATTCTATAATAATAATATCTTGGGACAACTCACACACGGTCATCCGATCTCAAACTAGGTAGAGCCTGTGCTATGGCAACCAGACAAATGATAAACATACTTATATACCTATCTATTTCTAAATACATACATATTAACATACATACATACATATGAACAAATGATCATGCTCATTACACAAAGATTTGTCCTGGGTGGGGATCGAACCCACGACCTCCGATTTAGCAGTCAGGGTCACTAACCACTCGATCAACAGGCCAGTCATGCCGGTCATGTCGATGGAACAATTATTAGCTTTATATGTCAACATTGACCAGAATGTAGCAGCTCCCATTATTTTTTCTGTAAATTAGTCAAATGACTGCTAAAGCTTAAAGACTCCCAGGGTTGAGAAACACAGTCTCTGTGAAGGAGTTCTTTCTCTAAAGGTATTTTTTTTAAAGATGTGAAATCATCAAATGACTTCTTCCGCTCTGGGTGGAGCGAAAGGGCGTACCAGGCTCTTACTAACTAAAACCCATCCGTGTTCCTTCTAAAGCCCTTTGCGTTCCAGGGCCGCGGTGACTCTTTCGAAAAAAATCTCTCTCTTATTCTCTGAAGGTATAACACGGGCAACTGAAATCATGCAATATTTGGCAATTTCTACACATATGAATCTGAAATTGGCGTGATTTTATCGGTGTTGTCGAAACGTCATAATGGCCTGTAATTGTATAATTAATTGACTGTGTAAGTTCATCAGCGGTATACGCCACAAACTCAGGAAAAGAGTTCAACTCCTTACCGGTACGCACTAAGTCCCTGTTGCCAAAACGGTTTGTGCGTAAGGTTTCGTCCAAAATCCTCTCATGTGTCAAAAACTTTAATGAAGTGTTACAGCTGGCAACATTTTGTTCTTATTCGATTAGCATAATGCTCCCCTCATAATTATGAATGACATGCGCGCCGACTTAATTACGGCCTCTGAATTAGGAGGACACAATGTTTTGAACAAGTCATGCTGTAAATGTGGGCTAGTTAAGGCGCGGGAATTGTAAAACTGTATGATAGGTTGTTTGGGCACACCCTGTAGCTGATATTGAGGGCTAGGCTTACAAGTTTACCTTCCCTGTATATTATAATTTCTAAAAATATAGCAGTGTTTATTGTATGTATCCTGATCGAATAATGTGCTAGTATCGACGAAGGTTCACCGTAGAGTAGAGTAGGGACTCCGTTACCCGCACTTAGGGTGTTACTACACCAATCGATCGATCGATGATCGATGAGTGTAGCTTTTTTTTTTTTTTTTTTATTTAATATGGGTTTGCTCTTGACTCTAGTCTAGGTCATAGATGACAGAGACAAAGTCGACGATGGAGCGAGCTTACCCAGAAGAAGCCTGTTCACTCTAATTTTGAAGAGATTAGGGTCGTATGCGTTCGGAAACACAGACGCAGGCAGAGAGTTCCACTCCTTTGCTGTGCGCAGCTTTGGCTGATCGACGGGTACCGGGCGATGAACAAGTGATCGCCCGCCGATAGATGCCATCGATCGACGTTGATCGATTGGTGTGGTAACACCCTTAGACTCCTATTCGGTCAGTCGATTGTATTAGTGGGGATCCTGGCTAACATGACCAACCTAGTTCGCCCAGAAGTACAGTAGCCTCCTGGGGTTTCACAGAAATCGCGGCAGAGAATGGTACAACGTAAACAAATGGAAACAACATTTTTTGGCCCACACCTTAGTGAAGTACCTGCTACATTTAGGTAACGATCGACGACAGACGAGATGCTATGTCTGGTATTCAAAGCGAATGGGACCAGTCTAGTTGAATCAAGTCTATTCTTTCACTCGTTTTTTTATGGATGAGCCAAATCCGACCGTAAAATAGTTGGACAAAAACGAAAATTCTGTCAGTGGTGTAGCGCCGACTAAGCATTACGTATGTAGGTAACTTTTAAACGACCAAAGAAGAATTTACTGCTAATATAGACTTTGCCAGTTTCACTCCCGCAACCCTTGCCCCAGTTATCGTTTTATCACAGCAGAACCCAAAAAACATAGCATTACGACTTCAATTCTATTAACACTCGATGTCCCCCATCAAATTAATCTAAAACAAATCTCTAGTGTCTATAGCCCCTATAAAAAGGGAAAAAGTCTAAAAGTAAACACGAAACAGTGTGCCGGAGTAGAATCAGGCAAATCTCGTTCAAATAACCCTTGCGCCGACCCCTCGTTAGAGATCCCGACGGCTAAGATTAAGCTCTAAATGGTGCGCAGATGGGACGATGAATTGAGAACGTTTTCGTGTCAAGTGGGCTGGAAGTGACTTTAAACCTACTAGTACATCATCAATCTGCAATTACTGTATCATGATCAGAGATCGGAATAGGTAGACTATATTTACCTAAAGTTCGTGGAAGTAAGTAACATAGAGTTGATAATACCTCCTCTAAAATCCCGGAATCATAAACATGACGATTGTATCCCGAGATTTAAGAAAATGCTAATTACTTATTGCGCTTTGAATAAATTCGAACAAAATTATTATATTGAAGAATCTTATTAGGTATGTTTTTAGAGTTCCGTACCTACTAAAACTGTTAAATTAAATAGTTTTGTTTTCGCACAACTCTTTCTTCTTTTGATTCTTCGAATCAATCATTTGTAACTAAACTCAAACTCCAGTTCATGTTTTTATAATCCCGGGTTTTAATTGTCATGATTCCATTTATGATTCCGGGATTTTACAGGAGGTATTATCCACTCTATGTTACTTACTACTTGAAATCCATACTCATATTCATACTTATAATAGCCTGAGCCAATGAAATAATTGTGATGAACTTTGTTTTAGAAATAGATTAAACCTTGAACCCTTTGCTTTACCTAGGACTTCAAAAAGGAGGAGGTTATCCATTCCGATGTTTATAATTTTATTATTTGTTTGATGTATGTTCGGGCATAACTCCGTTATATATAAACGGATTTAATTTTTATTTTTTATTTTTGTTAGTAAGTTATTGCTTAAATTTAAGAAAGTTTACTTATAATGAATGTTAGTATTATTTATGAGGTTTGGACCCTTGTTTGGGTAAAGGCCTCCTCCATCCTCTTCCATGCCTCCCTATCCTTGCTTGACTTTATCCAGTCGTTTCCTGCGACGTGTGTTCTGTCATCAGCCCATCGTCTTAATTGTCGACCAACATTCCTTTTTCCATTAGACCTTTCCAACCTATTTAAATGTCCCATCGTAAAGATCTGATGAAGAACTTCGGAGATAGATAATTTAATTGATACGAATTGTTTGGAATTTTTGGAATGTTGGATCCCCACCCAACATTCCAAAAATGAAGAAAAAAAATACAACCGACTTCCAAATAATCAATTTTGGAAGTCGGTGTCAAAAAACGTAGAAACACCGACTTCCTAAATTAAAGTTATTTTGTACTTTGTAGTACCTAGTGGTTTTTATTTGGAAGTCGGTTGTAATTTTTTGTAAAATCGTTTTTATTTTTTACTTTTTAGTGCTGTAAGTAGTCTTTAGGTCAAGTGTGAAAAGGTTACTCCCATCGTCGACTACATCATCGCTCAAGTGAAAAAAACGTATTAATCTTTCAAAGAAGGACTCCAACTTTAAGAAACCCATAAAACAATGGTGCCTTTCAGAGCTCATACAAAATTAGGCACACATCTTCTACAACCAACCCTCATACCTCCAGCTACTCTTTGCCGAGTACTACCTCTGAAACAATAAGTGAAATTATTTTCACTGCTATTTTTGTGCAAATACCCTCAAGAATCCTCCCTTTCGCTTAGAAATTTGGTGTTGAAGAGAACGGGTGGAGTCGGGGCTCTCTATTGTTTTACATTGTTGCGTAACTTGTTGATTTAGCTGATGGAAAGAAAATTTTAGTTTTTAGTCGAAAAAGGACGGTTGACGTTATTGAGGGAGGGAATGAATCAGGAGAATTAATTAAAAAGGGCTTTTGGAGCTACACAGATTAATTTGGGCTACTTTCAGAATTAAAAGGACGGCTAAATTACTGTTGGCTATAGTGCCTAAGTAGCCATACTTGTGTGCCTACCTTTTTTTTCTTTTGATGAGGCAAACAACTGCCTTTTATTTTTAGACATGTCCTTCTCACAAAGGAAATGAAGTAGAACTGCTGAAGCATTTGTATCATGATTGTTTAATCCTCAAAAATTTGACAGTAGTCTCAACTTTAATATTAGCTAAAATCCTAATAGAGGGAAATTAAATAGCTTTGTTTTCGCACAACTCTTTTTGCTTTTGATTCTTCAGATCATGTTTTTTATAATGGGGGTTCTAATTGTCATGATTCCATTTATGATTCCGGGATTTTACAGGAGGGATAATCAACTCTATGTGACTTAATTCCACGAACATTAGGTAAATATAGTCTACCTATTCCGATTTCTGGATATTAATGATTCTTAAATATTTTAAATCACAAGACAGCCCTATAAAAAATATTTTGAAAAATAAAATAAATTGAGAGCTTTAGTTCAAATGAGTACTGCGGTTGTTTACTTCATCATACGGATTTTCTGTAGAAGGCAAGTCATTAACACGTTGTTCCTGCTTTTCGACTCTTGGACGACTTTCTGGTCGGAAGACTGTTTGTTGTTGGGGAGTTTGTTGCGCCATTTCTTCTTCCCAGCTATAACACTAGGAAGTGGTGACGGGCGGGCGATTTGGGGGACTGTCTTTATGTCGAACTTTGACGTTCAAAAAGTGCTGGCACTCAGCCTCATTTGAATAAATGACTTTTGATTTGATTTTTATTTTTGAGACAACGTTCTCGTGAAATCGGTTCTGAAAATGACGAAAAACTTACTACGACCCATGAATTAAAATGTTAAATGAACACCAAAAATTTAAGAGTGTACAGCCAACCGAATTTGGTTAGCTCCGTACCAAATGTATTCAAATAGCTATCTATTAATTGGGTTGCCAAAAATGTATCTTGGTGTTAAAGAGAATTAATTACCTATAAGGTTCAGTTTGCGATATTAATAGTTTTATTTTCGGGATTTATTTTTAATAGGTAGTATTATCCATTCTTAAATCAAACCAACTTGTGTTTTCATAAAATTGATATTTGTTTAAGTAGAAATTAAATGTCAATTAAAAATAATGATATGAATAATAAAGGCGAGCCTTTTATTCTCATCCATATGTTTAACTTAAGGCAACGCTTGCCGAGGTCGGTCTGTGGATGGGTGACCATCTTAACATATCGAGATTCCTCCGAGGTTCAGAAAGCACGTAAAGCCGTTGCTCCTGGCTACTATTTGTAGATCTTTGGCAGTCGTTACGATAGTCAGAAGCCAGAGAAAATCTGACACCAGACTTGGCAAAAGTACCGTGTTACCCAGTTGATGGGTTGTGGAGGTTTGGTAGGCAGCCGCTCCACGTAAAATACTGGTTTTCAGCTGAATCCGGTTTGACTAGGAGCCGACCCCAATATAGTTGAGAAAAAGGCTAGATGATGAAGCTTAACTTAACGATTGTACCACAATACTCCGAGAAACAAAATCCCGACGAACGCTATATCGACAGGTATTTAGGATACCTACTCTTGAAACCTTTGTACCTATCAACTGTGCTAAAATGATCCGTCGAGATAGCGTTCGTCGGGATTTTGTTTGACGGAGTAATGTGATACAATCTAACTTAACACAATGGTACTGTTCGAATAGTAATTTTCCCTAACAAAATAATACAAACTATATTGTTAAATTACGTCATTAGTAGAAAAAAATTGTGGTACGTCTGGTGGATTGGTTTTCAACCAAACAAGTTCCCGTAATGCTATTATAAGTAGCAGGATCAATGCAACTGCTGATGTAACCGATGTCACTATCATGACAGTGAAGTAAGTGTCACTTTGAAAATCTGCATCCGAAAATCCTATTTTTTTTTTGCTCTATTGACTTTAATCAGAGAACTATAAATTCTCGGAGTTAGTTAAAAAGAGTTCCGTCACAATGTTTTCGATAGATTGCGACTTCAATGCTAATGCGAACGCTCCATTAAATACGAGAATTGCCCCTTTCATATTTAAATGCTAGACTATAAGCCTCGTATCGTAGTCATATCAGGCTGTGATCTTCCACACAGTGTAGTTGTCAGTTTATGGGGTAAAACGGGACATCCAATAACCAATCAAATCAATCAAAATCAACTGGCCAATAGTAGTATTTTCTACAAGAGAAGACGCCCCGGGCGTCGGGAGTCGCAGGGCGATCCCCGGCCACCGTAGGCGCGGGCCTGCGGACGGCGAGCGTTGGGTGGCTCGCTGTCCGATCACCACCAGGCCCGGGTCGATGGCGCGTTGTGTTTCACGCGCGCCTCAATGAGATGTCAGCATAGGAGACTGGGCCCGCTAGGGCCAGAGCCTGCCTGGGTTTTTTTTGGAATTTGTTCGAAAGAGTCACCGCGGCCCTGGAACGCAAAGGGCGTTCGAATGGACACGGATGGGTTTTAGTCAGTAAGAGTCTGACACGCCCTTCCGCTTCACCCAGAGCGGAAGAAGTCATTTGATGATTTCCCATCCTTAAAAAAAATAAAAAAAATAGTAGTTTTTTAAATCAGATAGATCGGACCCCTGAGAAAGTTATAGGCTATCTTAAAGGTGAGGTCCAACGAGCGTTATTTTGAGTAGTGAGTCGCGTAAAATGAGTCACGGAATTTACGTTGCGTTCAGTTTCATACAATAGTCCTGTTTGTGCCTCATGGCGACGCGAAATGAGTTGTCTACTGACTCACGCGCATTACATCAACCGAATTGCGTTCGGTCCATATAAGGTATGGAATTGTCAACACATCAATCAGTATTTCCCTATTTAGCGGATTTAACCTCTTTCTGACATCTTATTCTGATGTTTCGTGAATGCACAATATTTTTAATGGACCATTCCACGACACAAACACCCAATACAAACGTTGGAGAGTAACTGCATTTTCGTCCATCTGTCTGGCAGCTTAACCGGATTTCAGTTAAACGTAAATTACGCAACTCAAAATACGCGGCTCACGTCTCACAAAATTATGCTCATTTCGCCTCAACCTTGAGAGAGTTAAGCTAGTTTAAAAATAAATAATTTACAAATTAGTTGGCTAAGTTACAAGATGTCCGGAGATCAGAAAGCTTCATAATTTCGAAACTAGTCGAGGAATAAATTTAGTCCTCCATGCGGGCAAAGTTGCTTGCTCAAGCTAAAGGCTAATAAGTAAAACATACCTTCTTCTGAGTACAGTACTGGGCTGGAAGTGGTCGGGGTGGTTTGTGCTGCACCTTAAGTATCCGAGGTATTCAGGTCTTTTGAGAGAAAGCTTTTTGTCTATATTATTTTATTATTTATTATTGATGAAAGATTATATCCATAGTTTTTAATTTATATTAGGGCACTATCAGGACTTTGATAGTACGTATGTCTTACTGACCCCACTGTATAGTGGGGCCAGTCTTGGGCTCCAAAGAAAAGAAAGCGAAAAACTATCAGCCAAGTGCGTGTCGGACTCTCACACGAAGGGTTCCGTATCATAAAACAAAAAAATAATGTTTCGTGTATGGAAGCCCCTGCAATTTTTAATTTAATTAAAATTTTATTATGTGTTGTTATAGCGGCCATAGAGGTATCTCTATGGCCGCTATAACAACACATAATAAAATTTTAATGTCAGCGGGCTGTATCTCAAGAGTGTGTATACACTCTTGAGATACAGCCCGCTGACAGACAGACGAACGGACGGACGGACAGCTCAGGTTTAGTGGAGGCTAAGCCGCATTTTAGCCATTCATGTTTTTGTAAAAAAGCAATCAAGTTTGAATGGAGAACGCTCAATTAAAGATTAACTTGAAAAAGCTTGTCTTTAATAATAATGAAGTGTTATCACCAAATCTGATAAAGCTAGAGTTTAAAAGTGCTCACAATTACACCTCCCCGCCGCGTCCACATCAAGAATACACATTGTTCCCCTTAAACAAATATTGTTGACTGAAAGATAAAATATGAAGTCAAAATAAAAAAAGGGAATATGCATTAAACAAAATATTATCTTAGCTGTTTATCGAAAACTGGATAGATTGAACTTTTTTTAAATAGATAGATTGATTTTAAACCGATAGATTGAACTTTTTTTTTAAATAAGTAGGTATTTTTTCCGAGAATATGATTCCTCTGAATAATTTGAGACTTCCAGGCGGAGCCGCTGGCAGAAGATGGTACTTTTTTTTTTAAACTAGCCTATATCTAGCCTACGATGCCCATCTATCTGTGTACCAAAATTAATCAAAATCGTTTCAGCAATTTAGGCATAAAAGCGTTACTAGTTGCCACCCGCGGCTCCGCCCGAGTGATTGTCGAAAATTATCCCAAGTGAACATATTCCCGGGATAAAAAGTCCTATATATTATTCCAGACTTAAATCTACCTCTGTGCCAAATTTCATCAAAATCCATTCAGTAGTTTTTGCGTGAAAGAGTAACAAATACCCATCCATACTTACAAACTTTCGCGTTTATAATATTAGTAAGATATTACTTTAAGTTGCAATCAATAATAATCACACTTACTGCTGGCAAGAGGGAATCTTTTAAAAGATATTCGCAGCCCCATGCTTGATGATAAGCAAACAAACACACAAAACAAGTGCGACTAAACTCAGTTTCAATGTTCAATATTATAACTGATCACTTTAGTATTCTAAATGTTTACTCAGACCACCACTAACGCAGATTTTACCGTAATTATCCTTGAGTAGAATGCGTCACTTGTGTCATTATTTTGGCGTCGGTTTTTCCTTCAGGACTCATATTCATATTATTGTATTTACCATTTTTATTTTATTTATTGTCTTTTCCTGATACGCACCGTCAATCGCGCTACGGCGATTAACATTTAACCTTGGGTTGGATAGTACAGTATACGATGTTTCATTAGAATAAGCCAGCTTTTTTGACCTGGTCACTCACCGATTCGCAAAAGTTCTGCCTTAAGGTGGAAGCGCCAGGGTAGACCGCGAAATTCAAATTTTCTTATGTGTTTTGCAATTTGTAAGTCAGTGTCAGGCTGTATGTTGAACAAAATATGATTCGCGACCGTAACACGTATTCATTTACAGAATTATAATCATTAAAATCATCAATACAACCCCCTAAGTTCATTAAACTCGATTGAATGGTTATTTCATAAAAAAGTCATTCAATCGAGTTACATGAATGATACGACCTGTATTGATGATTTTAATTATTATAACTCAGTAAAGCCATATTTGTTACGGTCGCCAATCGTATTTTTATCAACATACAACCTGACACTGACCTGCAAAATGCAAGAAACGTTTGTAAATTTGAATTTCGCGCTACCCTGGCGCTTTCACTTTGAAGAGCCATGAGCGAAGTATTCTGAGCGTAAAGAGCTGAAAGAGTAAGAAATACCACACTGCGTTCAAAAACGGTGCCAAGCTAAAATGCTGGCCTCATACACAGTGACCGCTGGATAATAGTCTCCCTGCCAGGGTTGCGGAATTTGTTCGAAAGAGTCACCGCGGCCCTGGAACGCAAAGGGCTTTAGAAGGAACATGGATTGGTTTTAGTCAGTAAGAGTCTGACACGCCCTTCCGCTCCACCCAGAGCGGAAGAAGTCATTTGATGATATCCCATCCTTAAAAAAAAAAAAAAAAATGTCTCCACAAGGTCGGCCGGTCTAGAAAAAGGTGGAGAGCCTAGCCAATTATAAGGGCTGGTTCGAGGGGAATGAATGCCTGGAAAGATTTGTGGAGCTTTGCTGGCTAGGCTAAATGAATAAATAAAAATTATAGTTTCTAACCGATTTAAAAAAAAGGAGGAGGTTCTCAATTTGATTGTATTTTTATGTTTGTTTCCTCATACATAATTCCGACATTTATGAACCAATGTTCCGACTTGTCATATAGAAATTTCATCAAAATCGGTTCCGTAGTTTGGTTTTTAGATCAAAATAGCCGAAAATAAACGAAATTGCGTATTTTGCTTTTCAGTTATGTTGTTAGGCGTAGGGTAGGTACCACTAAAAAGTGAAAAATATTTTTTTTTTTACAAAAAATACAAGCGACTTTCGAAATTAAAATTATTTTATAATTTGTAGTGTTGTTTTTATTTAGAAGTCGGGAGTATTTTTTTTTGTTGTAAAAACCTTTTTTTGTTTTCAACTGCACATCACATCCGTACCGCAGAAAGTACTTCGAAATTTGCTTGCACCAATTCTGTCAACTTGATAATTATATAGACATGGGTGGACAAAAAAAAGCCAATAAGGACCAAGTAACACCGACTCCTGTTACATACATACCATATCAAAGAACATGAGTCTACAAGTAGTCACATCTATTAGCGATAGCGGTATTTGAATGGTCAAAAATGTATGGCAAGGATTTTCCTGAGCCACCTTGAACATATATATATATATATTTTAAGAATGGAAAATCATCAAATGACTGCTTCTGCTTTGGGTTGTACCCTGATATCCGTATCCGTAAGAAAACCCATCCGTGTTCCTTCTGAAGCCCTTTGCGTTCCAGGGCCGCGGTGACTCTTTCGAACAAATTCCGCAACTCTAGCAGGCTCTGGCCCTAGCGGGCCCCGTCTACTATGATGACATCTCGTTGAGGCGTACCTGGAACACAACGCGCCATCGTCCCGGGCCTAGTGGTGATCGGACAGCGAGCCACCCAACGCTCACCGTCCGCAGGCCCACGCCTACCGTGGCCGGGGATGGCCCTGCGACTCCCGGCGCGCCGGGGCATATTCTCTTATAGCGGCGGTTGGGGCGAAGGCCTTGCCTTTACCTCACGAGGGCCGTCTCCTCCTTCGCTAGCATTACTGCTTCAGGTATACTTATATAAGGATCGAGATTTATTGGTGAAGACTCCCGGACCTCGTCGAGGAGTACCTCAAAACCCTTCAAGTTTATATCGAATGACAACCCCTCATTGGTTTGAGCCGAAGTCTGAGGTTGATGGTTTTAATATAATTATTCCAAAACACGATAACGCTGTCAATGAATTTTATTCAAAAATATATAACTATTTTCGGTGTACAAGTTTAATTATTCTTATCTATCTTCGTAACGTAAGTCCCTCAGTTCAACTGGCACTGCTTATTTAACTTCTTCATATTCATTTTCTGGAGAAGGTTCTTCATAATCTTGCTGTTGGGCATCTGGACAAGTTTCTGCTCGGAAGACGACGTTTTCGTAATATGGGGCCTGAAAACATCGAGAAAAATTACTTGTTCTTCGTCGACACACTCTGGGCAGAGTGGTCGTGGTCGTCACATCAGGGGTGGTGGCAAACTTCACAATCTGTCACCATATCTCCCATACTCTCTACTTGTACATTCATGGAGTGGATCATTGAATGCAGATTTGACTTGGTCGATCCAACGCGGCAACGCATTAGTGATCTGCCGCGTTTTCTTTTGTTTTCAACTGTTCCCTGTACTACAAATCGTTCCTCTGATGTATCTTCTAGACGTGTGTCATGCCCAAAGAAAGTGAGAATACGATTTTGGACGATGGAAGAAAGACGCTGCTTGAAATGACAATTTAAATCTAGTAGTGGTAACAGACGACTGGCTTGGTGGACAGTCCGCTCCGTACGTAATCTATATAGAGCGCAAATCAGTAATTTGGTTGCCGAAAATGTAACTTTAACACCAAGACATAATGCTCAGTTCGTATAATACATTCAATTTTTAATAGAAATAAGTTGTTTAAAGTCAACCGAATTTGCGGAGCCATTGGTAAATTAATGTTCCTTCAAAATCTAACTCCTTGCTACTATAAATGCGAAAGTTTGGCTGGATGGAAGTTCGTTGCTCAACCATGCCAGAATGGCTGAACGGATCTAGTTGAAATTTGGCACTGCGATAAATTATAGTCTGGAAGATCTGGAGATATATTATAGATATATATAGTATGTTCCTTTGGCATAGTTTTCGACATTCACGTGGGCAAAGTCGCTGACAGAAGCTATTCGTTTAAGTCAAATTTTATCCATCATAAAGAATTATATGGAAGATAGTCACTAGGCCCGCGCCGTGGCCGTTCTCCCATCGATCCAAACCAAGCCAACAGTTTTCATACGATTGTTTAGTTGAAATTGCAACAGTGACGGGGGGTAACATGAAATTCAGTACAATATTATTGTTCTTAAGTAGGATTAGGCCGGACATGTCATGTATGTCGAATATCAGATGAGCTGTAGGCTAAATTAATCATTAATTGGGTCCCTGTCAATGCTAGGCGACTTCGCAGCAGACCAAGACCAAGGTGAAGAGATGAACTTGACTCTTGCCGGAAGGACTAGCATGCAATAACAGGGGACAGACATTGGTGTAAAGGGAAGCTACTTTAGATTTGATTCGATTACGCACCATACAATGGAAAGTGCGGTAAAATAGGTACTCTCATCTAAGTACCTATTTTACCGCACTCCTCATTGTATAGCGCCGTGCGTACCGCTTACAGTTTTTTTTTTCATTTCCATAAAAAAAATTACTAACTTACTTGATTTGGCGGAATTAGTGGTGTGTTTGGTGACCAGAATTTGATCCAGGGACGTTGCCTAATTGCTATTACAAGTAGCAGGATCAGCGCAACTACTGATGTAACCGATGTCACTATCATGATATTGAAGTAAGTATTGTCGGCACCTGAAATTATATTTGATTTTAAAAACTGTAAGTCCTGTATCATAAGTATATCAGCAAGTATATATATAGTAAAAATATCTATGCAATGTGTGGTCGCATATTTATTGCTATACCTGACACTATTAAAATTGTACCGGTGAATAGATTTTCAAAGTACCTTAAATTATGGTTATTGGAAAGGAACTTCTACTCAGTTACCGACATATTTAATAAGAGGTTGGAAAATTGATAATAATCACAATTACCCTCGGACAAAAATAATACATTTACTTTCTTGTTTTTTCTTTATTAATTTATTAATCTAGTAATATGAGCAATTTCTCAATTTTATTGTCATGGTTACTAATTATAACTTATTAATAATATTGTATAGCTAATAAAAAATATTAACCCAAATGTTTGCATGTCACACTATTATGACTAAGTGTTATGGATCTGTAATTATTAAGACCGAAATTGTACCAACACATGTCATATTGCGAATATATTGAATTGAAGTAAATTTCCATATAAAATAATTATGATTTATTGTGGTTGGATTTTTTTAATGAATACACCACTCAACAGCATTAGGCCACTTGCATTTTGTGAGGCCGAAGTTTTCCGAGGCTGTCATTAAAAAAAGGCGAACTAGAGCTTAGAGTTTTAAGTTAAACAACCAAATTCAGTAAGTACGCTCAATACTCAATGTTGGCACGTCTTGACGCCATCATGATTATAAATACGCCATCACTTAGCTGAGCCCTTATTTGAACATTTATTTGTGTATACCACATCAAAACAATACTGTTTTTAAATTTGAGACTCATCTAGGTATGTGTTCACCTTTTTGTCGAAGGATTTGCTATTAGGTAATTAAGTCGTTTAATTTATTCAAACTTCAAAAAAATACCGTTTCCTGGATGGTCCATGGCTTTATTTGGCCAATGTCTGTTTATTACTAAAAATGATCATGGAATAAGGGTGCGTTTCGATGCGAAGCGAGGGATATGTTTGTTAAGAACCAATAGAATCGCTTCATTTAACTAGCCTCGCTCTTCGCAGCTCTGGTGAAAACGACTTAGTGGCGCGAGGTTTTTGTACGTACAAAACAAGCGAAGGATTTGTGCGAGGGATGTGTGCGAGGGATGTGTGCGAGGGATGTGTGCGAGGGATGTGTGCGAAGGATGGACGCAAGCGAGAAACCTCCATGCGGGCCAGTTGTTTCCTGAAAGCTTATAAGTTCAACAAACCCCTTTTTGAGTGGTCTGATCCTGTTGAATGTTCATCCAACAACGTTGGACAGTGGATATACCAGTCATCGTTGTCTGGCACGTACCCAGGCAGGTCACTTTTAGTGCATGCTCTACTAATGAGCTTATTGTCTGAAACAGGGGACAGAAATTGTTTTATAAATAACGAAAACCGCATCCAATTCACATCAGCAGTTTTTGAGAAATATGGCTGTTGCTAGCAAGAATAGGTAGCTGTGAACTTTTTCACTGATCTATGGTTGACTATGTAATAAGGCGTCGTGTTACCAGGACATTATTTTTTTTTCAGGTCAATAAAAGTCAGGGCAAAAAAACACATTCATTAAATAAACAAGCGCGAGTCAGACTCGCACACCGAGGGTTCCGATGGAGTCTTGATTTTTTCCGAGCATACATTACCACGGAAGTTTATAAACTATGAAAGAAAAATATAGCGGGTATGATTAAACGACAGGTTGTTGTTGAAAACATGTTCTCCCATACATCAATGTACGCCATAGTCAATTTTATAATCGAAAATATAAAATTGTAATCCTAAAAAAATGATTTTTATGTGATTTCCTGTATGTATTTTTTAATTTGGTGTACCAAGTATATTTAAATAAATTTCCAATTTTCAGTGTGTTTTTTTTTGTTTGTGTTCTTGCCAAATTTTATGAATCTGACTCAACGGGAATTACCCTATAGGTTTTGATTCCCTTGCGAGCAAATATCCATAAATGGAGCATAAACGGCCTTAACTTTAGATTGCGTAGACTTAGAAGTTTGTTTTTTTTCACTGCTCCAAGATGTAACAGGCGTGAGTTTAATTTCAGCTTGGTTCCCCCACGCGTTCCTGACAAAAAGGGTATTGACAGACGGACAACAAATTGATCCTAAAGGGTTCCGTTTTGGCAACTGAGTTACGGAACCCTAAAACTGATATTGATGAACACTTGAATTATTACAAAAAATCAAGCGCAATCCGAGCCTTGTGTCACTGTAAAAATATCTATTTATACTGTGCTCGTGTTTCTAGGACGGCGCAGAATGGAACGTCGGCATTGTTTTGATAAGTAAACATTATTAACAGGGTGTTTCATAATTGTTATTATGATTTTTTATTTTTTATTGTAGGTAGGTATATCAGCGGGCCTGCGGACGGCGAGCGTTGCAGGCAGGCCCGGGTCGATGGCACGTTGTGTTTCACGCGCGCTTCAAAGAAATGTCAGCATAAAAGACGGGGCCCGCTAGGGCCAGAGCCTGCCAGGGTTGCGGAATTTGTTCGAAAGAGTCACCGCGGCCCTGGAACGCAAAGGGCTTTAGAAGGAACACGGATGGGTTTTAGTCAGTAAGAGTCTGACACGCCCTTCCGCTCCACCCAGAGCGGAAGAAGTCATTTGATGATTTCTGATCCTTAAAAAAAAAAAAAGGTAGGTAAATCCGAATGGCGATGGTTTGCTATCCTAATTTTATTAAAGTAGAGAGTGCAAAAAGGGTGTTAACCAAAAATCAAAAAAGTGAGTTTCGAGATAATTGAAGTTAATGATTCTGATGAGCCATAATTTCTAAATTCAAATAAAAGTATTGTAATGTCCTTAATTAATTTATTGGTCAGTCTTATTATTGAAATATAAGAATCTGGTATAACAATCATTATTAAAAACATCAAAATTACCATTTTTTTAAGACATGTTTGATGATTTTTAGCGTTCAGATTTAATAAGATTTTCGTATCTGTTTTGTTTTATTTCTGTGTTGTTGTCTGGGTTTGATTCTGTCTGTTATTGTGAATTATTATATCACAGCAATAATCATTTGAAATCTTTAGAAGTTTCGTAAATATCAGGGGTGAATTTTTAAGTATGCGTAGATGGCTTAATCCAAAACGATGGGGAATATCGAAAAACACTGAAATTAACCTACATGGTTCTCATATGATTCGACCGGTACGATTGTATGGACTTTAAAAGAGACTTTGACCTCTGAGTTTGTTTCGGTGTTTCTTCTCAGGGTAGTCAGCTAGGAAACACCGGCCTCATCTAGTTTAATATGTCCGAAAAATATTGACTTGTAAAAGTGTTACTAACCTACTTACAAAATAAATATCATTTATACTGAATGGAGTCTCGAGCCCGATTTTGTTGAAACGGTTGATTTTGAAAAAAAAAAAAATCCTTTATTATTCAGTAAGTATAAAAAGATTTTTTTATAATTTATTATTTATTATTCAGAAAAAAGAAATACTATTAACTACAAAATTAACAAAATAGGTACTTGTTTCATTAAAAAAAAAACAACTGATAATTTATTTTTTCAGCGGATCCGAAAATCTACATCTGGATCAACTAACTGGATTTTTGATAAAATATCAGTCACGGTACCTAGGAAGGTTTAGTCAGAAATTTAAAAACTAATTTGTTTAAAATGAGAGCTTTCCTTTAGTTTGTCATTATGTTCTCACTTTGCAGCATTTTTTAAATATTTTTTATTTGATCCTTAGGCGGGACACTTTCGGATGTTGTGCAATATTGCATCTTCTGCCTTTTTATTTTAAGAATGGGAAATCATCAAATGACTTCTTCCGCTCTGGGTGGAGCGGAAGGGCGTGTCAGACTCTTACTGACTAAAACCCATCCGTGTTCCTTCTAAAGCCCTTTGCGTTCCAGGGCGGCGGTGACTCATTCGAACAAATTCCTGTACCCTGGCAGATCAAGAAGCTTACTTTTACATTCCTTCGTATCGGCAAAATCAAACACACATATATTTCCTTTTATGCAGATATCGTTATCTGAAAGGTAAAAAATTAAAAAGTTAAAAAAAAAACGTATTTTGGACATGTTTAACTGGCTAAGGGTTGATCCACACATATCCGGGCCGTACCCGGGACGTGCACGGGTCGTGGTTCGTCATAAAATGGTTTGACATGTCCCGGGCAAGGCCGAAACACGGGCGTGTATGAAATGTACGCATCGATTTTGTTTTGAGTTCCTGACGGACCATTGTCCAGTCACGTTCCGTGCATGGCCCTGATATGTGTGGCCTTCAACACTGTCTTACTTTTAAACGTCGTGACATTTTCCGTTTCCGGCAATGTTGACATTTCATTTCCTTCCAAAATTCTTACAATTTCACACGCATCTTTCGTTGAGAAGTGAACGTCAATTTTTATTTTATCCTGATCTAAATAGAATTCCATCTTCGTATATGATTTTCGTCGCTTAACGTGTTGACGATACCAATTATTCATCTCTAGACGTCAATAAAATTAACTGTTAATTTCAGTGATATTATTTATAATAAAATAAAATTAAAAAAACCCCGATAAAAAAACTTTATTAAGTAAAAAAACGAAGACGGGCCCAAAGAATCGTACCTATATTAAACTTAAAGGATCAAAACATTTTATTTTTTACCGTTTAAAGTATTTTTGTCGGGGGTTTTTTATTTAATTATATATATTTTTATTTAATTTTTATTTCATGCTTTTTAAACTTAATTTACCTATAATGTACTAAAAGCTAAATAAACAATAATTAGTTAGTCCTAGGTCATCACACCACTTTCCTCATCAATCTAGGGCATTGATCAGACAAATAATATTAGTCTACACATACATAACATACATACAAATCTTTTTATTTTCATTTCATTATTTAATATTCCTCATTCCCTTTCAACATGGTGTACATTATTCTACTAGTCAAGCCCTTTCATTTGATACCCATACTGAGGCAGTTGTGAAAAAAGAATAGGTAATTCGCAATTTTGTGGTGGCAGCCATCTTGGTTTTGAAATTTATCATAGTACTAGCTATCGCCCGCGGCTCCGCCCGCTATAATGTCGAAAATTATCCAAAGGTAACATACTCTCGAGATGAAAAGTATCCTATGTCTTATTCCAGACCATAATCTACCTCTGTGCCAAATTTTATCTAGATCCGTCCAGCCGTTTGCGCATGAAGAAGTAACAAAAATACACACACACACTCACAAACTTTCGCCTTTATAATATTAGTGTGATATAGTATTCCACTAGTCAAGCCTTTTCATTTGATATCCATATTTAGGGAGTTGTGAAAAATATGTAATCCGCCATTTTGTGGCGGCGGCCATCTTGTACCGATTTTCATCAAATATAGCTAAGAAAACTTCCGACTAATTCACCTTTCAAACAAAAAAAAAACAAAATCTAAATCGGTTCATCCCTTCGAGAGCTACGATGCCACAGCCAGACACACCTACAGGCACGTTAAACTTATAATACCCCGTCGTTTTTAAAAAGAGCAAAAAACTAAACATTATAAAAGAATACCTACAGTAAGAAAATAGCATCCGACCGGTATCGAGAACCGGGCCCAAGCTATCGGTGACCTGGGCTGAAGAGAGGAACCTCCTAACAATACGAGCCGTGTCCAAGAGTACTGCTTTCTGCATCAACCCCACGAACTAGTTGTCTAACAAGAGCCTGCTAAAGTTATCACATTATACACGACTACCGGTACAATGATCGTCGAAACTACATCCTACATGTCGATAACCTCGCAAGCCAAGTAAAGATACCTATCTTAGTTTGCTTGTCTTTCCCGGCTTTCACGAGGTTCCCGTGATGAGGGATATGTGTTTGTTGACCTGAAAATACTTCTGGAATTTCAACAAAACACAATACAGCAGAATTTTTTTTGATGGTTGTCTATTTCTCACAAGTTTACCTGGTTCCTTTTTTACTATTGCATCAGCTACGGTCACCCCATCTGCTGAATTGTTAATACTGATGTATGATATCCACATATGAAAGTAGTCACCTCTGCGATATGTAAACACATGTGGCCTACAGATCAGATCTGGCAGATAATCTGGAACGTAAGAATATTTTTAATAAATTTCGGCTTGATTTAACATAAATTCCTATAACTGAGAGATGGCGGGACGAACTGGACAGATTCCACCAAACTAGCACTGAGAGATGGCGGGACGAACTGGACAGATTCCACCAAACTAGCACTGAGAGATGGCGGGACGAACTGGACAGATTCCACCAAACTAGCACTGAGAGATGGCGGGACGAACTGGACAGATTCCACCAAACTAGCACTGAGAGATGGCGGGACGAACTGGACAGATTCCACCAAACTAGCACTGAGAGATGGCGGGACGAACTGGACAGATTCCACCAAACTAGCACTGAGAGATGGCGGGACGAACTGGACAGATTCCACCAAACTAGCACTGAGAGATGGCGGGACGAACTGGACAGATTCCACCAAACTAGCACTGAGAGATGGCGGGACGAACTGGACAGATTCCACCAAACTAGCACTGAGAGATGGCGGGACGAACTGGACAGATTCCACCAAACTAGCACTGAGAGATGGCGGGACGAACTGGACAGATTCCACCAAACTAGCACTGAGAGATGGCGGGACGAACTGGACAGATTCCGCCAAACTAGCACTGAGAGATGGCGGGACGAACTAGACAGGTTCCGCCTAACTGGCAGGAGGAAGCGCGGGATCGCGAAAAATGAAAGCCGTGGCCCAGGAGGTCAGAAAAGCCAGAAGTATCAATTGAACGCGAAAACATTTGGTATTTTAAAGAAATGGCCTCTATTTTGAAAGCCAAATAGGACGATTTGGAATTTGGGTAAATGCCTCTTACGTTAAATTATACTTCTGATATCGATAGACACGCAAGAATGTTTTAAATGCTAAAAATACTTACGTCTACCTGAAGCACTGATTTTACCATAATACGAATAAAAAGCAAGACTTGAAGAAAAACAAAACACAGAGAAAAACATTAACGAATTCATCTTAATAGTAGTTACGACAAAACTCAAGATTCAATGCTGAAATTATATATTTGAAAAGGTACTTCAATATACTTAATGTTTATTCAGTAACCAACTTGCACACGTCTATTGTCGTAATAAATGACCTAACAATATGAAGTTATGTTTAATAACAGGATAAATTAATTATTTTACAGCACACCAGTAAAATAATTAGTTTTGGACTGTTTATCTGCACCAGGTAAAGGTCTAGTCAAACTGAGGTGAATCCCAATCAGAATGAAAGACGAGATTGTGACAATTAGACATTGAAAGATCAACGAACGAGCATTCAAGAAGTGCCATTCATCAGCGGTACCGATATCCGAACAATCTAAATTGTACGGGATCTGCGGTCTCTCTAGACGTTTTGGCGTTATACGGTCGCCACCTCTGATGGAATGTGACTAGTCTATGAAACAAATAGACTTCGGTAATCAAGAGGGCACGATACACCGTGACATTTTAGCCGTTTTAGAAAGGTAATCCACTCAATGTATCCGACATAAAAAATCAAGAGGCGCGGTCAAACAATTGTTACCTACTACATACTGAGAACATTAAGATCGCAATAAAGAAACAAATTTTTGGGCTAGATTGAATGAACTCTGGTAAAGATGTCGCTGCTCCATTTTACGTCGCCCTAAGAACGCAAGGCTTTGACAAAATTTAAATTTAAATTTATTTATGATTTGACATTAAAAGTACATACAACCCTAAATTTTCACCCTTCTACCACCAACCACTATTTTTTAATAGTGATATTAGTACTTTAATTATTTTCTACTCTCGGCGGTCGATATAATTGGAACATTTACCACTCGATCGGTTATTCTTGACTATTTGTTTGGTAGAACGCGCTAATCCCAGGACCTACTAGCTCGAATTGAGGAAGGCTACAGGCTATATAACATCACGCTACGACCAATAGGAGCCAAGCATTCATGAAAAATGTGACGCAGACGAAGTTGCGTGGGTCAGCTAGTAAAATTATAAAAATGCCACGGTGTATAACTACACAAAATAGCGTATCGCGTCTTTCAGGATTGTTTCTTGATGCGCATGCATTCACGCAATTGTGACAAGGGATCCGTGCTGAGGAATTTCTCTTCGATTGTATGGGATGTTCGAGTGTATTTGCTCACCCTGCAGGATATCCGCAGGAACCAAGTTGTGATTTGGGTTATCACAGATGTATTTCCTCAATATGCCTTCACCTATGATATTATGTTATAGCGGCAATAGAAAGACACACTCTGTGAAAATTTCAACTGTCTACCCATTACGGTTCCTGAGATACAGCTCGCTGATAGATAGACGCCGGACAGCGGAGCCTTAGTAATAAGGTTCCACTTGATATCTTTCAGGGTATGGGACCCTAAAATTCATCTAGATTCTTGAAAATATCAATAATCTCAAACACACATGTGTCACTCTTTTGACTCGACTACCCCAGAAGGAGGAGGATTGTGTTTTCCAAGTCTATGAATGTAATTGTCTTTCCATAGCACGTTCTGTAGGTAGCATAAAAGGGCTACATATAGTTAAAAAAATAAGTTATCATTAGATTTGCCTAAAGTGCCGATATCGCATAGGCTAATTGAATAAAAAAAAACATGCGGGGCAGTCTTTGGGGATTGCCGATACTAAGCGAAAGCTAAAGCGGTCGGTGACGATGACGCGAGTTCCATGACTTTTGTTCACACAAAACGTACACATATACAGTATACATATAGCTCATGTAAAGCGTTCGGTGACGATGACGAGAGTTCCATGATTTTTGTTCACCCAAAAAGTGCTCAACGCGCCTAAAGAAGTTTTCACTTTAAAAATGGCGGCCGCCCGTAAGATAAGAAGTCGAGTTGTTTCATGACAATATCAGTAGTGGTATCAAAGTTAAGGGCTCGAGGAGGATTCCAATAATGTATGTCACCATTGTGGCAAAAGTGAAATCTGTGATAGATCTTAACAATAATGACACCATTGCATCAGACTGCTAGAAAAGTGAATTTTATGGAAGTATTTATTATTTTTGCGCTTGCGTTTATTTGTTTAAACTGTGTATCCGTTATTTTCTTTATTTGTCAAGCCGTATTCAACAATTGACCTTTCCAAGATTTAATAGCGATCCACAAAACCTTTATGGGCTATCTCTCGAGGTAGTATGTCACGACTAATTGACGGGGTGCAAGCGACCGCACCGGCCAGCCAATCACATGCGGGCGGCGACAACAAAGCGATTAACGGTCGTCTGTGTTACTACCGCCTTTAAAATAGTATGGTCCTTTTTTTCAAAAATGGCGACATTTTTCTTGTTTTTATTTAAATGTGTAAAGAAAGATAGAAAGAATCATATTTATTTAGCACTTACATGAAACACGCACGTAGGGTGTAGGAGTTTGTATGTTTTTACTAGAGAAGAGATCTATCTGTGTAGCCTACTCTGGCCCACGGCTGGACAAAGGCCTCCCACTCCTTTCTCCACACAACTCTGTCATTTGCTATGTCGGGCCAGTCCTTCCGGTAGGAGTCGAACTCGTCCCACCATCTTCGCCTTGGTCTGCCGCGATGTCTTTTAGCATTTAATGGGAGCCTTCGGTGATGCTTTTTGCTAATTTCTCATCTGTCATCCAGCAAACATGTCCTGCTTGGTCCCACTTAAGCTTAGCGACTTTCTGGGAAACGTCCTTGATTTGATTTTGGTTTTGGAGCCCAGTGTTGTGTGTGTTGTGCCTTACGCGGTCCGAGAAATGGACCCCCAGGATACTACGCTACACGGTTTGCTGGCAAACCTCGAGCTTGGACCTCTCTTGGATCTTTGTGGCGGTTTTTTTTTCGGTGTGCGTATTTACTCTGGAGTTCAGAAGCTCACGAAGCATTATATGTAAGAAGGTAGTAGTTATCTTGATTAAAATAAGTCTGACCCTTTAATAGAAGATTGAGTCATGAGTTTGGACCAGAAACAGCAAAATCCGTGAGAAACGTAAAACAAATGGAAAGTCTTGCCAGGTCTAAAAACATAGAAATATAAGTTCTACAAACTCTGTTGTACCTGTAAGTATATACAGCTGTACAGGTACCTACAGGGAAGCTAAACAAGAGCCCATCGAAACAAATAAAATGCTTGAAATAATTCCTCCGTTATCTCGACAAGTTTGCGCAATTATTAAAGTTTGTCCGGTCTGTTATCAGCAGTCCATAGCGCGTGTTCATTGTCACACGAAACAACGTATAAAATGTACAGAATATTACGGATGTAATTCCTGGGAGTGTAGGCAGAAGCTATGTTTCAGGCATCCGTCTATATTCGTACTTTTAATCATCATCTTCCTGCTCTTATCTCATGTTATTTGGGGTCGGCGCAACACGTTTTTTTCTTCCATTCTGTCCTGTCAGCCGTCACGCTATCACTAACTCCCTTTTCTTTCGTATCACTTCTAACAGAATCCATCCATCTTTTCTTTGGCCTCCCTCTCCCTGTCCATCCATCCACATTTATATTCATAACTCTTTTAGTTACGTTACGTGCATTTCATCCCTCCTCTTCACATGACCATACCAAGATAAGCGGTTCCCTTTTAACTTTTCCCACTTATATACATTTTTTTTACTATAATAAGATATTCGTACTTTTAATAATTAATTATAAATACAAACGTAACTTTGTCTGTTAGTCTGTCTGTCTGTACCTCTTCCTTCTTAAGGGCTGAACGGATTTGGGTGATAGAGTAGAGGACCAAAGATACTTTTTATCTCAGGAATAATTCCCTTGGGTTAATTTTCAACATTCACGCGGGAGAAGTCGCTATACCTCCTAGGCCGAACTAATATTATAAACGCGAAAGTCTTCACGTTGAAGAGTTTTGTGCAGAGCGGTAAATACTCCTCAACGTGGTATTCAAGGCCTTCACCAAGGAATCTCGTTCCAAATTATATTTTTGTGGATTTGGGGGAAGTCTGTATAAGGTATTTTGTCTGTCTATTCAAAATCTGTATAAGGTTCTGTGGTGTATCTGTGGTATATCCACAGGAGAACCAATTTTACCAATATAGGCCGAAGAGTCAACAAACTTAAGTAAGGGTAAGCAGCGGGCAAGCCACATTGCTCCCAGAACAGATGGTGAATGTGCCGAATGCTTTTGGAGTAGAAACTGCATTCTAGAAGACATCCGGCTAAGGGACAGTGTTGATAGGCCTCCTAAAAGGAGCTGTTAAACCCCAAACTGCATAACCAAGTTTCAGTCAAAGATTTAAAAATAACGGTTGCGATCTACGACTTGACGTGTTTTATGAGGCACAGAGTAGTCGTGGTAAGTATGTATGATGGTCACCCATCCATAGATTGAACTCAGGAAGCGTTGCTTAACCTTGAAGATCGGCCTGTGTAGCAGTTATTACATAGCACGAGCTCCTCCTTCAGGAAAAAAAAAGTTTGTAACAATTGGCCGTCCAAATAAATATCGTACCGGATCAAACAATGGAAGCGCCAAAAAATTTACATATTATCATAGTTTTTAGACATTTTGTCCCTCCCTTCCTCTTTATAGTGCTGTCGAACAAGCGGTGGTTATCTGCCGTAACAAGATAGCAAGCCTCCCTCCCTGCACACCCGCCAGAGGGGATGGCGCGATTTACGGCCTCTTCACGCAGGGAGGAAATTGATTCGCGACTTATTTGCTGAATTCATATCATTTATATATCGTGAATGTTTGGTGTATGGTTATTTTTTTGTTTTTCTTTGTTTAGTGGTAAATTTTTTTAGGAGTTATTGCGTTTTTGTTTGTGCATTCATCTTGATAAATGATAACCATTTATTTTGTAAGTAGGTTAAACATAACACTTTTATAATAAACAGATGAGGCCGGTGTTTCCTAGCTGACTACCCTGAGAAGAAACACGTAAACAAACGAAGAGGTCAGAGTCTCTTTTAAAGTCCATACAATCTGTACTGGTTAAATCATTATGAGAACCATGTAGGTTAATATCTGAGGTGGTCTTTTGAAGAAAGGATCACACACAAGCACTGTACTATAATATTAATGTCTAATTAGCTAAAATTACAAAAAAGAAACAAGTTTAAATTAACATTACGTGTTAAATGGTCTTTTGATAAAAGAACCACACAGATTTGAGTGGAGTTTTGATGTTTTGTTTCTTATAACTTGATTGCATAGACAGTGTCTTTATATAAAAATATATTTTTAAAATAAATCTTCTTATTTTTTTCCCTTTATCGTGTGTGCCAAATAAGCATTATAGTTTCTTTTTATCATCTTTCTTCATGCAGTAAGACTTATCTATTGATGCTTAATCTTTTCTGACATTGTTTTATTATGTTAACAGCTTGCATTTTCTGATTATAACGTTTCCAAACGTCTATTATAATGCGCACAGCAAAGGAGTGGAACTCTCTGCCTGCGTCTGTGTTTCCGAACGCATACAACCCTAATCTCTTCAAAATTAGAGTGACTAGGCTTCTTCTGGGTAAGCTCGCTCCATCGTTGACTTTGTCTCTAACATCTATGACCTAGACTAGAGTGAAACCATATTATTTTTTTTTTTTTAAATATCATCGAACTTTTATTTGTCAAATAAAATGCATATCCTTTTTGTGTACTTATTAAAAAAAAACTTTATAATAAGAATGAACTATTTAATGAATACTAAAATATATTTCAATTTGCTCTAGATTTCGTCACAGCGATATCTAACAAGATGAAAATACAGGCGTAAATAATGTAACACTAATAAATCCGATTGTAATACATAACATAACATGTACCTCTATATGTACTGTTGATGGGTGTGAAAAAAAAACAACGGACAAGTGTGAGTCTGACTCGAGTACCGAGGGTTCCGTAAAAACTCGTCCATACTGAAGTTCTTAAGCTATGAAAGCACCAAACATTCATTATTGTACTGCAAATAGAAGTTCATAATCGCAACGTTTTTAAACTACTATGTAAAAATTCGGACATTTTTCTTTAATTGCATGATAGGTAAACGGGAAGTGCCCTATAGGTTTAGATTTACTTTTTTTTTTTTTTTTTAAGGATGGGAAATCATCAAATGACTTCTTCTTAAGGGCGTGTCAGACTCGTACTGACTAAAACCCATCCGTGTTCCTTCTAAAGCCCTTTGCGTTCCAGGGCCGCGGTGACTCTATCGAACAGATTCCGCAACCCTGGCAGGCTTTGGCCCTAGCGGGCCCCGTCTTTTATGCTGACATCTCTTTGAGGCGCGCGTGAAACACAACGCACTATCGACCCGGGCCTGGTGGTGATCGGACAGCGAGCCACCCAATGCTCGCCGTCCGCAGGCCCGCGCAGTAGGTGGCCGGGGATCGCCCTGCGACTCCCGACGCGCGACGCCCGGGGCGTCTTCTCCTGTTGCGGCGGTTGGGGCGAAGGCTTTGCCTTTCCCTCGCGCGGCCCGCCTCCTCCTTTGCTAGCATTACTGCTTCGCAGAAGGAGGTGACCGCTTCCCAAGCCTCCTCGCTCCGGACCATGGATTCAACCAGGGCCNCTCTCTTGGATCTTTGTGGCGGTTTTTTTTTCGGTGTGCGTATTTACTCTGGAGTTCAGAAGCTCACGAAGCATTATATGTAAGAAGGTAGTAGTTATCTTGATTAAAATAAGTCTGACCCTTTAATAGAAGATTGAGTCATGAGTTTGGACCAGAAACAGCAAAATCCGTGAGAAACGTAAAACAAATGGAAAGTCTTGCCAGGTCTAAAAACATAGAAATATAAGTTCTACAAACTCTGTTGTACCTGTAAGTATATACAGCTGTACAGGTACCTACAGGGAAGCTAAACAAGAGCCCATCGAAACAAATAAAATGCTTGAAATAATTCCTCCGTTATCTCGACAAGTTTGCGCAATTATTAAAGTTTGTCCGGTCTGTTATCAGCAGTCCATAGCGCGTGTTCATTGTCACACGAAACAACGTATAAAATGTACAGAATATTACGGATGTAATTCCTGGGAGTGTAGGCAGAAGCTATGTTTCAGGCATCCGTCTATATTCGTACTTTTAATCATCATCTTCCTGCTCTTATCTCATGTTATTTGGGGTCGGCGCAACACGTTTTTTTCTTCCATTCTGTCCTGTCAGCCGTCACGCTATCACTAACTCCCTTTTCTTTCGTATCACTTCTAACAGAATCCATCCATCTTTTCTTTGGCCTCCCTCTCCCTGTCCATCCATCCACATTTATATTCATAACTCTTTTAGTTACGTTACGTGCATTTCATCCCTCCTCTTCACATGACCATACCAAGATAAGCGGTTCCCTTTTAACTTTTCCCACTTATATACATTTTTTTTACTATAATAAGATATTCGTACTTTTAATAATTAATTATAAATACAAACGTAACTTTGTCTGTTAGTCTGTCTGTCTGTACCTCTTCCTTCTTAAGGGCTGAACGGATTTGGGTGATAGAGTAGAGGACCAAAGATACTTTTTATCTCAGGAATAATTCCCTTGGGTTAATTTTCAACATTCACGCGGGAGAAGTCGCTATACCTCCTAGGCCGAACTAATATTATAAACGCGAAAGTCTTCACGTTGAAGAGTTTTGTGCAGAGCGGTAAATACTCCTCAACGTGGTATTCAAGGCCTTCACCAAGGAATCTCGTTCCAAATTATATTTTTGTGGATTTGGGGGAAGTCTGTATAAGGTATTTTGTCTGTCTATTCAAAATCTGTATAAGGTTCTGTGGTGTATCTGTGGTATATCCACAGGAGAACCAATTTTACCAATATAGGCCGAAGAGTCAACAAACTTAAGTAAGGGTAAGCAGCGGGCAAGCCACATTGCTCCCAGAACAGATGGTGAATGTGCCGAATGCTTTTGGAGTAGAAACTGCATTCTAGAAGACATCCGGCTAAGGGACAGTGTTGATAGGCCTCCTAAAAGGAGCTGTTAAACCCCAAACTGCATAACCAAGTTTCAGTCAAAGATTTAAAAATAACGGTTGCGATCTACGACTTGACGTGTTTTATGAGGCACAGAGTAGTCGTGGTAAGTATGTATGATGGTCACCCATCCATAGATTGAACTCAGGAAGCGTTGCTTAACCTTGAAGATCGGCCTGTGTAGCAGTTATTACATAGCACGAGCTCCTCCTTCAGGAAAAAAAAAGTTTGTAACAATTGGCCGTCCAAATAAATATCGTACCGGATCAAACAATGGAAGCGCCAAAAAATTTACATATTATCATAGTTTTTAGACATTTTGTCCCTCCCTTCCTCTTTATAGTGCTGTCGAACAAGCGGTGGTTATCTGCCGTAACAAGATAGCAAGCCTCCCTCCCTGCACACCCGCCAGAGGGGATGGCGCGATTTACGGCCTCTTCACGCAGGGAGGAAATTGATTCGCGACTTATTTGCTGAATTCATATCATTTATATATCGTGAATGTTTGGTGTATGGTTATTTTTTTGTTTTTCTTTGTTTAGTGGTAAATTTTTTTAGGAGTTATTGCGTTTTTGTTTGTGCATTCATCTTGATAAATGATAACCATTTATTTTGTAAGTAGGTTAAACATAACACTTTTATAATAAACAGATGAGGCCGGTGTTTCCTAGCTGACTACCCTGAGAAGAAACACGTAAACAAACGAAGAGGTCAGAGTCTCTTTTAAAGTCCATACAATCTGTACTGGTTAAATCATTATGAGAACCATGTAGGTTAATATCTGAGGTGGTCTTTTGAAGAAAGGATCACACACAAGCACTGTACTATAATATTAATGTCTAATTAGCTAAAATTACAAAAAAGAAACAAGTTTAAATTAACATTACGTGTTAAATGGTCTTTTGATAAAAGAACCACACAGATTTGAGTGGAGTTTTGATGTTTTGTTTCTTATAACTTGATTGCATAGACAGTGTCTTTATATAAAAATATATTTTTAAAATAAATCTTCTTATTTTTTTCCCTTTATCGTGTGTGCCAAATAAGCATTATAGTTTCTTTTTATCATCTTTCTTCATGCAGTAAGACTTATCTATTGATGCTTAATCTTTTCTGACATTGTTTTATTATGTTAACAGCTTGCATTTTCTGATTATAACGTTTCCAAACGTCTATTATAATGCGCACAGCAAAGGAGTGGAACTCTCTGCCTGCGTCTGTGTTTCCGAACGCATACAACCCTAATCTCTTCAAAATTAGAGTGACTAGGCTTCTTCTGGGTAAGCTCGCTCCATCGTTGACTTTGTCTCTAACATCTATGACCTAGACTAGAGTGAAACCATATTATTTTTTTTTTTTTAAATATCATCGAACTTTTATTTGTCAAATAAAATGCATATCCTTTTTGTGTACTTATTAAAAAAAAACTTTATAATAAGAATGAACTATTTAATGAATACTAAAATATATTTCAATTTGCTCTAGATTTCGTCACAGCGATATCTAACAAGATGAAAATACAGGCGTAAATAATGTAACACTAATAAATCCGATTGTAATACATAACATAACATGTACCTCTATATGTACTGTTGATGGGTGTGAAAAAAAAACAACGGACAAGTGTGAGTCTGACTCGAGTACCGAGGGTTCCGTAAAAACTCGTCCATACTGAAGTTCTTAAGCTATGAAAGCACCAAACATTCATTATTGTACTGCAAATAGAAGTTCATAATCGCAACGTTTTTAAACTACTATGTAAAAATTCGGACATTTTTCTTTAATTGCATGATAGGTAAACGGGAAGTGCCCTATAGGTTTAGATTTACTTTTTTTTTTTTTTTTTAAGGATGGGAAATCATCAAATGACTTCTTCTTAAGGGCGTGTCAGACTCGTACTGACTAAAACCCATCCGTGTTCCTTCTAAAGCCCTTTGCGTTCCAGGGCCGCGGTGACTCTATCGAACAGATTCCGCAACCCTGGCAGGCTTTGGCCCTAGCGGGCCCCGTCTTTTATGCTGACATCTCTTTGAGGCGCGCGTGAAACACAACGCACTATCGACCCGGGCCTGGTGGTGATCGGACAGCGAGCCACCCAATGCTCGCCGTCCGCAGGCCCGCGCAGTAGGTGGCCGGGGATCGCCCTGCGACTCCCGACGCGCGACGCCCGGGGCGTCTTCTCCTGTTGCGGCGGTTGGGGCGAAGGCTTTGCCTTTCCCTCGCGCGGCCCGCCTCCTCCTTTGCTAGCATTACTGCTTCGCAGAAGGAAGGTTTTGATTTACTTGCGAGTATCAAATGTGTTGCACAAATGGCTGTATTATTTTTTTGTGTTGACTTAAAGCTTATTTTTTACCCAGGGATCAAAAACTAGGTACGTATTTGGTATTAATTTCAGCTTGATACGGTTACACGTTCCTGGGTCAAAAAGTTCGTGACAGTCAGGTTCCCGTTTTTTCTTTTTGTTGTACGGAATCCCAAAGGTGTCGATATAATATATTTTTTATGTAAGCTATTAATGAAACATAAGAAAATTCTAACTAGCGTCACTGCAACTTTTAACTGTAATGTTGACGTTCAAAAGTGCCTTTCAATGGCCTAATTGGAATAAACGTTTTGACTTTGACTTTGAGCAATGTTCCTTGCCATTGTATCAACATATCCCGAAAAATTCTTCGGGCTATGTTGATGCAATGTTTCGCAGTCTAAGTCTTGAATAGAATTAAAATTAAATAATACCCCATCGACTGTCTGTTCTGCAAGCAACTTGCCCTGAGTTTGTTTTACTCATATATACCCTAGAACAATTTATGAAATACTGATTGTCGCATTATCACGTTACACATGTCTGCGGTAGCTTTTATGCGTTACGGTGCCCAATTTGCACTCTAACCGTGACAAAACAGAGACGTCGAGCAGATCAGCGTGTGCGCAGATTGATGCTACGGACATTATTTACAATAGAAAGAAATGATTAAAATAAGTTAATATAAAATATAAAACGTTAGGCACGCTTTCTTGATTTTTAATTAAAATAAATGGATTTTTCAGGGTAGAGTCTATAGGTAATTTAGTCATTCCGAAGCTTAATTACTGTTGAGATGATTAATTTAAAACTTATATAAGTTACGAAATTGATTTCATGATGAAAATGACGATAGGCACCAACCAGCTGGCATTTGCAAAAATTATTTAATTACTAGTTCATTTAAAGCACAGGTTCAAGATCTCTCGGGCCGCATGTAGCTGCTCTCAACGTCATTCCAGCCCAAGTTCTCTTAGTTTAGTTCTAGTCACCATGTTGTACCTAAAGTACTCTGGTGCCTATTGGCATCCGCTGTCCTTTTCTATTTGATTTCATTGCGGGATCCAAGTGAGTTGAATCTTTTCTCAGGAGTTGCTGTGGTTGGGAGTGGTGTGGTGGGTTTGTCCCGTGACAAAAAAACCGGCCAAGTGCGGGTCGGACTCGCGCACGAAGGGTTCCATACCATTATTTATAAAAACGGCAAAAAATAACGTTTGTTGTATAGGAGCCCCCTTAAATATTTATTTTATTCTTTTTTTTAGTATTTGTTGTTATAGCGTCAACAGAAATACACCATCTGTGAAAATTTCAAGTGTCTAACTATCACGGTTCATGAGATACAGCCTGGTGACAGACAGATAGAAAGACAGACGGACGGACAGCGGAGTATTAGTAATAGGGTCCCGTTTTATCCTTTGGTTACGGAACCCTATAAACTTCTATTCAAAACCACAATAACAATGATAGTAAAATCTTGTAAAGCATACAAAGCAATTCATGGTCCATTAGAAAATGTGTAAATATGCATTGCACATTGATTAATGTCAAAGTAGGTTGATTAATTCCAGCATGAACTAATTAATCACTAGCTCGGTTTGAACTGCGGCAATTCATAGTATTAGCAACTAAAATTTACCTAGCCTTTTCAAAACTATGATGAGGTCGATTTCAACGTCAAGGTTAGCCAGCGAGCCATGAGGATCCATCTCTCGGACTGTGTAAGGAACATAACGCTACGCGTTATCACTATCCATAAAGCGTTTAAGCGAATTTAAGCGTTTTTACATATTTTATAATTATAATTTTCAATGCCAGAAGTCATTGCGGCAGACTAAGGCTGCGATGGACGAGCTCGACCCTTACCGAAAACAGTGGCCTGTACGTGACAAGGCCAGGAGTTATGTGGAAAAGACAGAGGGATATGCCTTTAGGGGCAAGAGAACAAGATAGAGATAAAGATCTATAGCAGAAAAATACTTAAACTTACTTTAGAATATAATTTTCTTTTACACATTGAGATTGTATTTTGCTGATAAAATGACAATTAAACCCAGAACTCAGACTCAAGTATCAGCAGAGCATGGTTGAAGATCTAGATTAGCCGAAATCATTAAAATTTCATGAACTTTGTAAAGTTTTCTATTTTTAATTTTTATTAATTTTTATATGAACGTTTACTTTGTAAAGTATTATGTTCTTTGTTTAATTTTAATACAATATTTTGACATTAATATTTATAAGTATTATATTTTTTTGTAATGTGAGGAGTTATTTATTTTTTTCAACTATTTTTAATGATGTCTGGCAGTTTGAGTACGTACCCAATTGCGGCCTACCCACATGTCTTTTGTTTGGCATTGTTTGTCGAGTCGTTGAGCTCCTTTTATTAATTCTAAGTTGAGCTACTCGGCTACTGAAAAAAGCGTGCACAGACTGGACAGGTCCACTCAAATCTGTGTAGTTCTTTCTTCAAAAGACCATTACAGAGAATACTCTACATGGTCCTTAATAACCTTAGTAACATATTGTGAATATGAGGACAACGTAGATCTGGCAGTTTGAGTTCTTTATGCGGTCTACCCAAATTCCCTCAATTGTTCGTCAAACCGTTGATCTCCTTTAAGTTCTAAGTTGAGCTACACGATAACTGACAAATGCTTAATTGCACTAACTGGACAGGTCCACTCAAATCTATGTGGTCCTTTTTCAAAAGACCACCTCAGACGTTAACCTACATGGTTCTCTTACGATTTGGTTCTCATATGATTTGACCATTACATGTTTACCATTTTTTGACGAAAGGTCAAAAGAAAAGGGGATATGGTACCGAACTATCCAGCCAGAGATCTCCCGGGTTCCGTGGATTGACTGTAGTCTAAATAGAAATTCAATCACAATAGCTTTAAGACTTCGTTCCGGACATACTCCATCAAATAAATTCTACTTCTTAATGAAGAAAGTTTTGTCTCCAAACTGTGATGACTGTGGAGTGGTTGATGATGTCTTTCATATCCTGATGGAGTGTGTTCGGAACGAAAATACGAGGATCAATGTTTTTGGGCACTGTAAATCTTCCGATATTGGTATTTGTAACTCAATACTCGCTTGTCCAATGTCCGAGAATGCTAAACAGTTATATGAGTTAGTCTTAAGGTAGATTGTAAGAATTTTGTGATTTTTCTGTACTGGGCGATATGGTCGCTAAGCGACAAAGCCCTTTAATCAAATAAAAAAAAAATNTGTCTTCAATGGATCCCGTCGCACGTTGAGCTAGAAGAAAATGATATGGTTGATTTGCTCGCCAAACAAGCTTGTGTTGATGGAATACCCATGAATATTACCCCACTGTATTCGGATTTCTTTGGAAAGGCAAAAACACAATGTTTAGAACTTTGGCAGGAATATTTTGACGAAAGGTCAAAAGAAAAGGGGATATGGTACCGAACTATCCAGCCAGAGATCTCCCGGGTTCCGTGGATTGACTGTAGTCTAAATAGAAATTCAATCACAATAGCTTTAAGACTTCGTTCCGGACATACTCCATCAAATAAATTCTACTTCTTAATGAAGAAAGTTTTGTCTCCAAACTGTGATGACTGTGGAGTGGTTGATGATGTCTTTCATATCCTGATGGAGTGTGTTCGGAACGAAAATACGAGGATCAATGTTTTTGGGCACTGTAAATCTTCCGATATTGGTATTTGTAACTCAATACTCGCTTGTCCAATGTCCGAGAATGCTAAACAGTTATATGAGTTAGTCTTAAGGTAGATTGTAAGAATTTTGTGATTTTTCTGTACTGGGCGATATGGTCGCTAAGCGACAAAGCCCTTTAATAAAAAAAAAAAAAAAAAAAAAAAAATGTTTACCATTGTACGTATGGACAATAAATAACTTTGACCTCTGAGTTTGTTGCGATGTTTCTTCTCAGGGTAGTCAGCTAGGAAACTCCGGCCTCATCCAGTTTAAAATTAACAAGAAAAAACTTGTTATTTGTAACCTATTGACACTTATACAACGTGGCAATACCGACAGTATTTTGGGTACACTTCCAGTGATGATTTTTTTGACGTCATATTTTAGGGTTTATTTAGTTAGGAGTTTTATTTTTAATGCAAGAGCAGAAAATTCTTGCATCCAAGCACTTTGTATATTTACAAAGTAATTAGCGATATTTACACCATAGATGTGACGTCACTCTAGTCCAGTTTTATCACCTGTTTTCAATCATGAAAGTTATATTTTAAAATCCGCGAAGAAGTCATCAGTCACAGTGGTATAACAAGATGGTTTTCCTTCATTATTTTAGTTCTTAACTTTGGTTGAGTCAGTCATGTTTTGTTAAAGAATATTTTTAATTTTTATAATTGTATTTTTATTTAAAATGTGTGATATTAGTCGTGTATTTTGTGTTATATGTGTGTGTTTGGTGTTTAGAATTGTTTTCTGCAGTAATGGTGGGTAGTTTCTTTTCACACTTTAAATTAGTACTTCTCCTTTTATGAGTTACTATATACAATTTGTATACATTATATAATTTTAATATAATTATTAATATAATTTTTAAAGTGTGCGTGGATACCCAAATTCGAATCTATGAGGAATGTCACCGGAAAATTGCAGACTCCGTAAAATTGTAATAAATCTTTATTACATTATAATTTCTCGATATATTATGAAAAAGTCGTTTTGTATACAATAAATCCTATTCAAATTCAATAGTTAAAAATTTCACGCGATATTTTACAATCTTACGGCGTTTGCAATTTTCCGGTTACAGGAATATCAAAAAATACTGAAAGGAGTCACGATTTTGATGAAAACTAAAACTTCATCATTGGATTTTTGAAAAATCCTAGCCAGGAATCGAACCGATAGATTTTGAAAAATAAAATACACCCTATATTATTACACCATCCGAAAGTGTCGCTAAAAAGGATCACTTTTTTTAAATATTCCTTTTAGTTTTAGGAAGATTCTTCTTAAAAACAATGGAATACAACTTAGATGTATTTAACCTTAAGATGTATTTTAATTCTGAACTTCACACAGACAAATCGCGGGCAGAAGCTAGAAGTTAATTAACTGTACTTTTATAACGCAGAAGTGTCAGTATCTAGATAACAAACTATTTATAAACCTTGACTGAACTACAAAGTAATCCCATTAAAATACGAACTACCCTCTTTAAAGTCGTTAAAAATAGTGCTAGCTAATTTCCCCTATTCATTCGTTTTATCAAAGAAACTTAGACATAGAGATTGCGAAGAACGCCTACGGGTAAGCACAAATTGAGTTCTTTGCAAACCCTACAACGAGTAGGTAAATGTACAAAGAGACGCCGCGGGACATAACTATTATTGTGAGAATAGTTCTTACTGGATTTCATTTGAAGTTTAGTTTTCTTAGCTCGTCGTTTTAAAAAAACAGCCACACGGTTCGCTCTTACGGTCGGAGTGTAGATGGGTGACCATCTTAGCATACCGAGACTCTGCCGTGCCTCGTGGACGTTACGCTGTTGGTCCTGGCTGACAAATTATAGATATTGGACAAAATTCAAAAGTCTTTTTTTTTTCAAATTAGGCTGATCGCCAGCACGTTTAGAACGTCAGATTAACATAAAGGCAATCTCTCAAAATACCCACCCGTCACCACTTCCTATTTTTTCTGCGAGGAGGACGAAGTGGTGCAACAAACACTCCAGCAACACATCTGTCTGTTAAGTTAGATAAACTTGAATTTGTACAATAGTGAGCAAGACAGCATCATCCTATCACTTCCCGTGGATGTCGTAAGAGGTGACTAAGGGACTCTCCAGAGAATGGGCAGCAGTATTCTCTGTACATTGCAACAGCTACACTGCGATCGCTAACCCACCTGCCAGGCGTGGCGATTATGGCAAACCCCCTATTGGGGGAGGCCAGCAGTGGATGTCTTTCGGCTGGTATGGTGAGCAATGCAATTAACATAACATAACACAAGAAAGTAAACATAAACCATGAAGACAGTCGTTATGGGTAGTGAGAAGCCAGGAAATCTGACAGCAGTCTTGCCAAGGGCTATCGTGTTTCTCAGTTACTGGGTTGTGGTGGTCAGATATGAAATGGTACACAGCCGTTTCAGGTTAATCTGGTAGTCGACTCCTACATGATTGAGAAAAGGCAATGCAGTATTTTTCATAGTATTTTTCTACTTGCCGACTACCAAGATGTCCAATTAAAATATAATCTTAGAAAAAAAAAAAAAAAATTTGCAAATTAATCGTTACCATAATATGTCGTACGGTTGTCTGCGCTGTTACTATACACATTCAATTCGACGGCTCTATTACAATTAGTTTTATTTAAATACTAAAATAATGAATCTAGTATTTATTTTCCATTAACATCCGTCGCCGTGTATTTAACAATCTCATTAATTAATGTTATATACTGTAGAGAGTAATTAACATTTAATTAAAACAAGTAGGGCGTATTTGTTTTTAAAACTGCACGCTATAATGATTTCCAACTAGCCTGTTCTGTACTCTAAACACTACCATTAAAAAAATATGACAATTAAAAAAAATACCTGCCGACCGAATTTCGACCAACGTTTCTTAATATCAATGTCCCTTTTTACCTGACTTCGCGACGCAAAGGCGGTATTTAATCTTGCGACTAAATTTTTTACCAAAGACATCACAATAATAAAAATAAACACCGGCCAAGTGTGAGTGGGACTCTCACACGAAGGGTTCCGTACCATAAAACAAAAAACTATAAATTTCCAATTATTTGACTTTTTCCTGTACTTGTACTTTAAGATCTATCTTCTTGCCAAATTTCATGAATCTAGGTCAATGGGAAGTACCCTATACATTTTGATTTCCTTGAGAGTGTTGAAATTTACGATTTTTGCGCCATAATTTTTTTTTTTACGTTATTTTAGAAGTTTGATTTTTTCACAACTTCAAGAGACTGTAGACTTGAGTATATGATTTTTAATTTCAAGTCGATACCTCCACGCGTTCCCGAGATAAAGGGTCTTGACAGACAGACAAACGGACAACAAAGTGATCCTATAAAGGCTTTTTTTCCCTTCCGTTTTTTCCTTTTAAGAAAGAAAAGAAAGAAAGAATAATATTTATTTAGCACTTACATGGAACACGCACGGTACATAGAAATAAAATTAAAAAAGAAATGTAGGTATGCTAAGAACTAAATGTGTGTCTCACGGCTGCACTAAAAAGGTCTTTTGAGGAACGGAACCCTAAAAATAAAATAACTTATGAAAATAAAAATAATACTAATAAAATAAACTATTTAAGAGCATTCACGCCAAATCCGCTCCACCAAGTTTAGGTAATTTGCAGTGCTCTTGCA